>CABFOV010001318.1:0-12857 GCA_902141375.1 Timema poppense
CTTTAAATATCACTCTATCCAACCCTACACTTTAAATCCCCTAAAAAACACTTTATTTTTTGACTTTTGGCCATATTTTCGGGATTCGGCCCCACTGTGCGACGGGTTGGTTTATTGCAACGAGGGGATGATACTTAAAATATATTGAGGTCTCAACTTTAAGGAACGATCCCCTTTTGATACAACCGTTCGTGCGTATGGAAAAGATGGTGCTACCACACCGAACCCCATTATCCATCTGTCGTTGTGAAACATAAAATGACCAATATATACATAATAATAAAAACGGTAGCATTGTTATATTAGCATTCCTCCTTCAATTGAAACACGCAACTATCATGTAAACAAAAGTACGGCTCTTGACTCGATCAAAGGAGCCGCCTTAAGAACTGCAACATATTTCTCCAATTGATCACGTGTAGAGGTGCGGTGTGACCTTTTAGAAACCTCCCATATACCTACACATTAAGCTTTCCCTTCCCGCAAGTTTTTAAAACATATAATTTTTTTAATTCTTAAAATTGTATTATTTTCCTTTGATGCCATAAATCTAAAAACTAACAATAATCCAATCAAGTGAAAACACAATAAAGAGAGGCAATTTGTTCAATCTGAAGCACCTGGAATTTGGGGGTCGTGAGGGGTTCAAATACAGAAAAAGCCTATCAGAAAAGGTAGATTATTGAAATTTAGCAGACAGGTATAGATATCACTCCAAATAATCAATAATCAAACCCGTTTTAAAATAGTTTGATATTACAAAGTTGGAGTTGGTTAAATGGGAAAGGAGTTTTAAAAATTTCAAAACCGACAGGAATAACAACTTAGAAGGATGATATAAAACTTAAGCTTGGCAGGAAGCTTAATAGAATACCCCAAATAACCAGAAGCTATGATAATTTCAATTTTCAAAATATGACTCTGAAAATGGGTGGGGGGGGGAGGTTCTTATATAATCTATATTAATAAAATGAAGAGTTTGTCAATCTTCATGAGTGTTGCGTGATATCTAAAATAAACAACGGTCTGACATTTCAAAATTGTTGCCCCCTTTGCATGAATATGCGCACCTTAAAGCCGACATTTTAAAATTTTAGTTTTTTTTTAATTTAATCAAAAACCGAAACAATGAATATATACTAACACAGCAAGATAGATTCAGTAACAACATTTCATACGGTTGTGAAGTGCAGGCAATGTTAGACCTTGTGTATGGACATGTGTACCTGAAAGGCAGAAATTGAGAATTTAGATTTTATGTATAACCTTTTTACTATTTTTACCCTTTCAATTTATTTTACACTTCTTAACCTTTTTACTCATAAACTTTTTTAAAAATCAAATGGTTGGATTTCTAATCTTTACTCTGTTTGCACTTTATGCCCTTCTTGCAATTTTAACGCTTTATTACACGTTTTTAACTTTGTTTTTATCCTTTAACCTAAAAATATTTATCCAGTGCTTAGTCGAATAGTTAATGTAAAAAGATGTGAAAATTTTAATAAAGATTTAAAAAAAATGGTAAAAAGGGTAAAAAGTAAATCTAATCATCAAGGGCAATATGGCCAACACAATAAAAATTTCAAAAATGTCCAAAAAATAGCAAAATGTAAAAGGGCAAAAAGGGCACAATAGAGCAACAATGTCAGTTAGGGTAAAAATAATAAAAATTGTAAAAAAGAGCAAAATTAAACCAAATAAAAAATGTATAAAGGAAATACAAATGGTAAAAAATTATTATTATTATTACTATTATTATTATTAGCACCACGTATTACTACCCGTTAGGGTTATACGCACTTACGCTAATGTGTAATGGTAGGGTGATTGTGAGATGAAATTGAGGACCTACAGTTTAACGTGGAATCCGAACCACATTCACAAGATGTCTTGTCAGAGGTGAAGGAAGGGTTTGGTAATCAGATAAATCTATGCCGGGACCGAGGATTGAACCCTGGCCGCCAGCACAGAAGTCTGACACCTTACCCCTAGACCATCAGGTCACCCGGTAAAGAATTAAAATGCAACAAAAGGGCCAATAAAGGTAAATAGGGTCAAAAGGGACAAAAAGGTACACAGGTTAGAATGAGTTAAAAAAGTAAAAAAGAGTATAAATGTTTAAAGGGGTAAATAAATTAAAATTGTAAAAAACTAAAAAATAGCTAAAAGCCGAAAAAGGAAATAGGGTAAAGAGGGTGAGCAATATTGAATTGTTTGGAAGAGGGGGAAGAGGAAAAGGGTTAAAAAGTGTATAAATTATAAAAAGAGTAAAAATGTTACTAAAAGGTGAAAAGTGTAGTAAAGTAACAAAGGGCAAAAAGGTTATTATTTTAGTGTAACGAGGGAAAAAAGGTTAGAAAGTTGTAAAAAATGCAAAAATTGAAAACTGGGTTAATTGGGTAAGTATGGTAAACGGGGTAGTAGAAAGATAAAACTGGTAAAAAAAAAAGTTATAATATAATTATTGAATTTAATTGGAGCCCTTTAACAACTTATTATTTATGCTGTCACTCTTTTTTTTCTAGCCTAACAGGCAAGAAATACAAGTATTGTGTATTAATAGAGAAATGTCAACTTTTAAAACAAATCCAGATTATATTTCAATTTTGACAGCCTACTTTTGCATTTTGTATGACAATTTAATCTAATAAAGGATTAATATTTAAACATAAGATGAAAATTTTGGTAACTATTTCCAATGATTAATTTTACTAAACTAAAAATTACAAAGCTACTTTATAGATTCCCTGTTTTAAGAAAGGGTTAAAAAGCTAGTCAAGGAATAAAACCAAAAATTAAGAGCGTAATTTAAATTTTAAAAATAAGATAAAGGCCAGTGGGATAAATCTAAGCCACCCCACTCCCACCCGCCACCCTCGGCACTAGAGTCATGGCCCTCTAGTGCACTCGGGAATTTCTACCGGAAATTTATTCTCGTCTCCTGTACTCAGATTTTTTAAGGTATTATTAAATAAACCTTAGGATTGTTTGTCCCATCTCATGTACTTGTTTTTCCCATCTTGTGCATTCAACAAGAAATAAAGATCCACTCGCAACATTGTATCGCTCACAACTTCGAATTATTGCTCGCGATTATAAAACTTGTTCAAGGAGAGCTATCAACTATTCCTTAAATATATTATCAGGATTTTTATGGATCATTGTACGCAGGATTGTATTTTGTAATAAATATTACACCATTAAAATCAATAAAGTTTTCTTTGTATAGAAAATGACTCTATGCTTTTGGTATAAAATATATGACATACAACCGGGGATAAATAATCCTACCCAGAAATGTGTCGAATGGTTTTCTTTTCATTGACGGTGATTTAGAAAATCCTATGATGGCATTTTTGGGTAAATTTGGACAAGAATGCTAAGTCAAATATTGTGATTTTTTTTAAAAGTGGAATTTTTAATAGCTATCCTCGTCAATTCACTCAGCTCTATACTACGCATGTGGATCTTAGAATTACAGAATTCTCTACTAATGTGATTGCTGCCATATATTTTTTTAGTACCACGTTTTAGTACATGTTCAGGCTATACGCATATGTACTAATTACGCTAATTAGTTAGGGATTATGAAAGTTGAATTGAAATGGAGCGTACCCGCATTTGTGAGAAATTAGAGTAGAAAATCATTTTGGAAAAGCCACTCTTTTTTACACCCGATCAGGATACGAGCCCCGATCTCCCTGCAATAGGCAGTTAGGTCTAACAAAAGAGTAACGCCTTAGACCATACGGCCACCAAAGTATTTTCCCTGCCATATACGCACTTCTACCAGACAAGAAAGATTTTTCACTCTTGTTGGGGAAAAAATAGTATAGTGGTCCCTGAAGTATCTAAATATGTATTATGAAACTGCAACATTTCAGTCAGTTAAAAAACAATTTCCAAATACAATTTTCAAAAGTTGTTAATTTAATTTGAATTAATACATCTGGTGGAAAATGCAGGATCTTATTATGAGCACGACTAGTGTACAAGAACTTTCATGAAGTGTGGCAACATGTTGGGATGTGCGCAAATCTTACTCATATTCCACCTATTTATACTGACGCGAGATGTACTCTCACGTACTAGAATCATCTACATGTGAAACAGTTGAACAGTTTAGTTATTACTTTAGGAATCAATGGTAAGATATTGATGTACTAAAGGAAATGTGGATCTGCTTTGAGTAGAACCAGTTGAAGAATGGCACAGCCATCTAAACAGGAACGTCAGTAAAGCCAAACTGAATATTATCTAGTTTGTAAAAACTATGAAAAAAGTTGTAATGTATTATGAAACAACCACGAGAGTACTAGAACTGTTTGTGGACCCTGTAAAGAGATGTAATGAGTATATACAAATATATGACAGAATTAGTAATACCATCACCAAATTTATTGATGAAAAATCAGTCAGTAATTGTTTACGAGTTAAATTGTAAGAGATATGAGTTAAGTACCTTTAATATCAGTTATTGTAAACTACATATTTAATTGACTTTGAATCATCGCGCTAGTCGTGTTGAGCTCGACTCCTGAGGACGGGGAGATCGAGGTTTGAATCTTGGTCGGGTGAACTGGGGGGAGGGGGGGTTCCTAAGTGGTTTTCCACTCTCCCTCCATGCAAATGTGGGTTCACTTCCCCTAATTCACCCCTCCCAATTCCTAATCCATTAGCGTAATTAGTACTTAAAGCGTATAACCCGAACGGGTAGTAAGACGCGTTGCTAAATACTATTATTATTAAGAATAATGTTTTCTTATTAATAACTGCTGAATATTTGAGTGCACGAAAGTACACAAGAGTGAAATTAGAGTACAGTCTTGAAGTATTGATTGAATATATAGTTTTAGAAAAAACTTGTTTTTTCTTTTCATCTGTTATCAGTGGTAATACTGACATCGACAAGCCTTGCTGTTAACTACTTACTAGAACAGGTTCCTAGTTAACTTTTACTACACGGCCTTGACCAATGATTGAGAAATACTCGCTCTTATGGTGCAACACAAGTCATTTGATTTGATTTGTTCTCCATCACAAATACAAACCTATTAAGTGACTCATAAAATATGTAAACTGTAAAAAAAAATAGTAGCGCAGACCAGACATCTTGTTGCCAAATTCAAATTCAGTGAACCGTTATAGTTTAGTCTCAAAGTAATAAGAATGCAGTTTTGATACCCACCTCCGTTAGTATCGCTAAATGGTTAGGATGGTCAAACAAAAGTCTAGGTTCGATTCTAGATAGTATTAAATAATATATTAGATACTATCTGTATCCAAGCTAGTCTTAGTAATACTGTATTTGTAAATATTGTGTAGGTGTTGGGTCGGGGATGGGTGTATCACATGAAGTTTATTAACATCATTTTTTTCTGTCCTGTCTTAGTACTCGTTCGGATTAAGAACATACATTAGTTAGGCTAATGTAAGACAGATGAATAAGGTAAAGTTTTATAGAAATTATATTAACATTCGTGTGGACGGAGGGGGAGAAAACCTTTTTTTTTTTTTAACTTTAGTAAACCTGACCAAGATTCAAACTCCAATCTCCCCGTCAACGGCAATAGAGCCTAACATGAGAGTGACATGTTAGACTATGCGATCACCGATATAGATTTGTTCTGTGTTAATTTAGATTATAATACGAGTGTTGGTGTAATCTTTGAGTTTAGAAAGTGTACGCTTAGCTCTCCAATTTAAGAATAATATGAAACATAATAGAGGGAGATAAGAAATGTATGGTTAGTATGAACATCTGGCAGGGTTTTTCAACCTAATAATATATCTGTACCTATCCAGGGATGAAGAGGATCGGTTACGAAACAGTTGAAATAAGATAACCTATTTTACCACACAACCTCTTCTTCAGTCCAATTTTCATAGGCAGTGCCTTTTAGAAAAAACAAACATATTTTTCTTACTGTCAAAATTGATACAATTTTACTATTATATAAATGTTATTTCATAGGTATTGTAATGCACATCGAAATTGGCAGCTTAAAATCACATGACATGACGTATAAATACGTAAAAATTTATCTAGTAACTTTTCAAGCAGTCAGAGCCATTATATGAAAACTAGATTATACCATCTTTGCTACCTAACTTCTCACTTTCGACTCCAACGACTCACTCACGCATTTCATTTGGTTGACGTTAACGGGAGTGTTGAATTTCAGTCAGGAAAACTAGGGTGGCATGTGATATTCACTTTATTTTCGTAAATGGTATGTGTGTATTAAATAAACTCTTTAACAAAGTTATATTTCAGAAACAAGGATTATATTGACGAACTTTTTCTATTCGTACATTATCTGACTACAGTTACCAACTTTAAAAATGGTTTAAGCAAAATTCCCTGAAATTAATATTTGTAGGTTTTTTGTTATATAATATATAAATTAATTATATTTGTTTGAAATGTATTTTATTTCATAATTGTCTCCCTACTGTGGTTCAGATTAGCTCTGGCAGCCTTGTTAGTGAGAGCCTTAATCAGATCAAAATTACTTTGTCCTTAAGGGCGAGAAATCATGTGGGATATGATGGATTGTGAATATATTTTATAAGTGTGGTCCCAAGTGTTTATGAGCTTTAGCTTGTGTTAATAATCTTAAAATACAAGCATATGTTTAAATGTCAGAATAGTGGCTTTTAGTTATGTGTCTTTTCTCTTAATTTGATTTATATATTCTTTAGACAGTAAATAAAGTAGTTTTAATTAAATATGTTGGCAAATATTTTTGGAGGTGGAGCAGAAGGTTGAACACACACACATCCCTTCAACACCCCCNCCCCGTGCTTGACATCAGTTTTTCTCCAACAACACTGGCACGTCAGTTTATACGCATACGTCATGTGGATAAAAGTAGTTTCCAAATTGTTTTGTAATTTCGACAGCTCTTTGGGTTGTAAATAAACATATGTTTTGGTCGCAGTTTCTGAGATTAGAGTTGGAATGAATGTATTAGATTTAGCAAGTCTTATGCATAAAACTATAACGGATATAGCGCAACCTTCGTCATCCCACATAAGTGATGGAGATGTAATAATTTATCACATGTGACGTATGTGGGATGTTGACTTAAGGACGAGATGTTCGTGTTTACTCTAGTTCTAGGAATATGTGAGTTTAATATGGCACGGTATCTTAGACATTAGTTACCGACCTCCGGAGAAAGTGTTTATGGTCTCATGTGGCTTATTGTGGCTTCCCGCGCTCACCGATAAACAAGAGCAAAACTTAAATTTACTCATGTGATGAACTCAAAGCTAATCACAAGAAATCAGCTCCAACTGTTGGTCCCTCTCAAACAATTTAAGCTTTGTCCACGCTTCTCCATAAAAGCTGTTTGGGAAAACTTATCAAATTTATAGAAAAAAACCTACTCGACCAGTTTGCAGACGCCTACACAATGAGACACAAAACAAGAGAAATTAGTTTACTGCTGTGAGGAGATTTGAAATAATTCGTTAAATGGAAAGCGGTTCTGTGGTTCTTGCTTTGTGTTAATTCGTTTCTTGACACTATTCACCCACTGGAAAGTAAGATAACTTATATTGATATTCACCTGTGTAGCAAAGCATCACGGGCCACCATACATTTCTGAAAGCGTGTGAATTGCTACGCCCCTTTAGCAGAATGTGCTTTCTATTTCCGGTAAACGTGTGAATCTATCTTACGGTTCGAAATTGTTTAAGCCAGCTTCTTTGCAATCAAAGACTTAAACTTTTTAAAATTGTTTTTCATATTTTATAAACGTAAAGCACGATTCTCCCTCAAATTTACTAAACATATTTTGTTTATTTTTGAAAAGTGTATTGCTTCCTTTTGTAAATCTAAAAAATCGAATAAGGATTCACCAAATAAAAATATTACAGAGTAATCATTGCTAGGCAATTAAGTATTACAACAAAATAATATAAATTAAGATAAATATGAATTAATATCTAAGTATGGGGTAATAATTTGGAACTACCCACTACAGTGAATATAAATTAACGTGCAGTAAACAAGTTCTGGTGGCCGTGTGATCTAGTGCGCTACTCTCGCAGTAGACTAGACTGCCGATGACGGGGAGATTGGGGCTTCAATCTCGGTCGGGTGTAATGAGGTTGGTTTTATAAAGTGGTTTTACACTCTCCCTACATGGCAAATGATGGTACATTTCCTCTAAATATAAAATTCTTAATCCCTAGAACTATTAGCGTAATTAGTACATCAGTATGTAGCCCGAACCGGTAGTAAGACGCGGCTCCAGTAGAGGAGGAAATGGCGTGATTCTGATCGGCCACTTAAGTACCTGTTCAATGTAACCAAATACCAGATTTGTGACATGCTGATTTGATCTCACACATATATGTAAGTGCTACGAAATTTCGTGTCCGTGCAGTTTAGTATGTAGGGACGTTTGACCGTGTGTGTTTCACTGTGGGATTAACAAGAGTGGTTCCAGAATACATTACTAATGTACATTTAAGTATTGAATGTCTCAGGTTTTAAGAAACTTATCAGATACCTATTTTAAACTGTTAACATTGGAAAAACTGAATAGTAACACATCTCCCGACTACGCCTCGGATCTAAAGCTCCAAATTTGACTGTCATTGATTATAATTAGGGTAACCATACATAGAGTGTTTGCAGGACAGTAATGTTTTTTGGGGTGATGTTCTGTTGTCCTACAAACAACTACGGGTACTTGTTTTTAACCAAGTACTTCCAAAAGTACTTCTTTTTGTAGATAGAGAAAATAATATTTCTAAATGAACAACCCTAGGGCAGAAACTTATCCCTTTAGTTTTATTTTTTTGATAAGTTTTATTTACAAGATTATTTGCCAAAGGTTTCGTTCACGTATAATTACAATTAAATCTCCTATTTATAAAACCCACCAAAATGACGTGACATGTATCTGGCATATAACATGCATCTTCAGGTTAAAACAATGTAAATATATGAGGCAGAGACCACTGAAATGACGTCATGTCAGTGTCAGGTGATTGCTGCACACTCCACTTTTTGTCACATGTTATGGACAAGTTTAATTTATTGAATTCACTGGATATTGGTTTAATAATATTAAAAGACGTTCTTTAAGTGGCACACACACCCCTAAATGAAATGTTTCTTCCCTCATTTTGAGAAACAACCGAAATTTTTCTTGATTCATATTTAACTCATTAAAAACATCCAAAGCACCATGTATTTTTTTACATTTGTTCACCAAAAAGGATGCACCTAAAAGCGTCATTTAATATGAACATAATTATTGTATCTTAACGTTGACTAAATGCAATAAGTTCAAATCATCATCAGAGGTAGACATTATTGCTAAACTTATTTTTGCTAAATAACCCTAATGTGCTCTGAGTCATTTTAGTATCGTCACTTACATTTCACTGTCATATTTCTGCCATGTTACTGCCAGATCATGTGTCAAGTCACTTTTGTGGGCGCTCCTACTAATATTTGATGTATAAACTACCATGAAAAGGGAAAAAAGTATACACGCATTTTAGTAAAAGGTCCTTTCTCAAAGGTCTCTTTCCCTACCAGAATCATGCTATTTGATAGTTAAAACCACCTTTCAGAATATAAATCCTACTTAAATAAGTAAATATCTATGTTCTACTTTTTTGATAAATACTTTATCACATATTTTCTTGATACTACCTATTATTTATTTCTAGAATTGTTTTTCTTTTAATTCTACATATTATTAAAGGTTTTCTACTTAAATGTTAGTTTGAAATGATTAGCTAACAACATTTTAAATCTATTTATAATCAATTATTAAAATAAAAAGTTAAACTTTAAATATTTTTATGTGTCTGTACGAACATAGTTTTTCTTGACATTAATATTTGTTCTTTGAATTTGACGATGAAACTAATGTTCTTTTAGGTATTATTTTACTTGACGTAACTCAGAGTTATATTGAATAGCAATGAAAAGTAGGGGTGTGCAAGTAGTAAGAAATTTGAGTTCAAGTTGAGTTTTAGTAGCTGTTCAAATCCGACTCGAAGATTTTTACAAAACTCGAAAATTTTGAGTACTCGTAACTTTCGATCTTTAAATCGAATATTTCTATAATGATTAATTTTATTCAATTTTAATATACAATTTCATAGCGAATAAGAGTCCCTTATGTTTACTTTTGTCTAACTATAGAAATATTACGATTATATTAAATTTATTTAAAAATTTGAATTTGTATGATTATAAATTTTTTCACAAAAAAAAATGGTTATAAAAGATTTACATTTGTAGTTATTTATGGTTTGTACAGGAATTTATTACAAAAATTTAACTGAAAATACTTATTTAGCAAATAATGCGCTATGCTACTCAAACTAAAAAAAATTGTTTTCATTCATACTCAACTTGAAATGGAAAATGCCTATTCGCACACCCCCAATGAAAAGGAATGTTTAATAAATAATTAATTGTACATCCAAACTACTTTTTTGCCCTCCTTCTATTATTATCCCGTTGTGATATATTATACTCTATTTAGCCTTTTTTGTAACAACATGGCATGTCCGATATATTTTGCCCTGCTTTTATTTGAAAAAAAAATTGGTCAACTATAATTATAATGCAATAACAAAAAGTGACTCAATTGCAAATATTAATTCAAATAATAGTTATTATTACAGTCATATCAAACTGGCACGAGAATTGTAAATAACAAATATGTCATGCTTGGCAGAAGTACAGCCAGAGCTAGTTTTCGGAACATGGATTGAAAATATAGTGTTATCAATACAATGGTATCTATCAGTTACAAAAGTTACTAGAGTTACTTTCATCGACCCATACATTAAATCATTCTGCAGAGTTTACTCTTTATGAACCACACAAATTAAATAATTGTATCGTTACTACTGTTCATGTTAACAGTAAAAACATGTTTATGTTCAAAGTACCTAATATTGTACTACGATTGTAATGCCCTCTTAATCGCAAATAATTGTAATAAAAGTTCAAAAAACAATAAGTCCAACTAATAATGAGAGAAATGAAGATATGTCAAATTCAAAAGTTAAATTTTAAGATCATACTTATCACATGATATTCAAAAGATATATTTCGCTATTCACCCTAAAAACCTGTAAATCTCCCAATTAAAAAATTAACCAACAAGATTAGATTTAATAAAGCATAATATGCCCCAACCCCTTTCCCTAAAGTAAATATATTTCCCAATAGTAGCCACTTTATCCGAAATATATGAAAACATACTTTCTTAAATAATTAAGCATCAAAGAAAAACCCTGAAAACGATATAAACCAGGATAGTTTATTGTTAAAACACTAGTTCATTAAGGGGGAATGCAAGGACACACGTCTAGGGTCAATATTTTTGAAATTTTATAGAATAAAACCTTTTGTTTAAACCAAATAAACAAAATCAATTCAGTAAATAGGGTAACTCTAATTTAACTTTCTACACCAACTTTTGAATATTTGTCACGGGTATTACTTAATTTTCACGGTAGATTATCTCTTCATTCTAATAAAAAAGTTATCTGAATTGGGGGTCGAATGGTCTAAGCCGTCACTCGCCACTTGTGCTATATAATGGACTCCCGATGACGCGGATATTTTGGTTTAAATTCCTGTCAGATGTAATGAGAATAATTTTTCCTACACTATTTTCCACTCTTGCTCCAAGCCAATGTGGGTACACTTACTCTAAATTAAATTTCATATCAGCGTAATTAGTATGTATGCGTATAGCACAAACCATTAGACACACGCGGAGGCAAAAAGAATGAATGCCCTAGGAAAACTACGCATTGTCCATGACAAATATTCAAGAACTGTTGAATTTACTATATGTACAAAACTAACCAAGCCTATCTACTCTGTAATTTTGAGTGAAAAATTTATTCAAATACAAATTCACCATACCAAAGTAGCTTCTCATGAATTAATTTGTATCTGAACATTTTACTGCAGTAAATTTCTTATTACTAATAAATTTATATTATTGAAGCACATTTTAAATTTTAGTAAGGAGAGAATATATTATTTGTGAATCAATCAATGTACGAGTGTAATAAAAAGTTGCTAAAATTAGAAATTACAAAGAGTTGAAATGTACATTAAACAAGCTTAAAAATTTACAAGAACAATAATTTTATATTATAAAGAACGATAACTGAAATTTTATGTACAATGAGAACCCTTGTAATACTGATGAACACATCAAAATTGAAAACATATTGCATTTAAGATATTGGGCTCACGTGTAATGGTTCACAATATCAAATTATTAGACCATTGCTAATAAGCCTAATATCTTAGATGTAATATGTTTACCATTTTAATTTGTTCATCTATGTTACAAGGGTTCTCATGTTAAAATTAAATTTTCAGCTATCATTCTCTATAAGATAAAATTATTGGTCATATAAAGTTTCAAATTTGCTTACTGTATTAGACAGGGCACACACATGCTGACACAAAACGTTTCGAAACATGATGAAACAAAACATCTTGAAACCACGACAAAAAACCTGTTTCAACTATTAATTTTTTTCAAATAAAACATGATAAAACAAAAACACAATGAAACAAAATATTTCAGTTTGTAAGGTGACCTGGCGGTCTAGGGGTAAGGTGTCAGACTTCTGTGCTGGCGGCCGGGGTTAAATCCTCGGTCCCGGCACAGATTTATCTATTATTATTATTATTATTATTATTATTAGCACCGCGTCTTACTACCCGTTCGGGTTATACGCACTTACGCTAATGTGTAATGGTAGGGTTATTGTGAGATGAAATGAAGGGCCTACAGTTTAACGTGGAATCCGAACCACGGTGGAGACCTGGCATTCCT
>CABFOV010001318.1:12905-35329 GCA_902141375.1 Timema poppense
ATTTATCTGATTACCAAACCCTTCCTTCACCTCTGACAAGACATCTTGTGAATGTGGGGAATGCCAGGCCTCCACCGTGGTTCAGATTCCACATTAAACTGTAGGTCCTCCATTTCATCTCACAATCACCCTACCATTACACATTAGCGTAAGTGCGTGTAACCCGAACGGGTAGTAAGACGCGGTGCTAACAATAATAATAATTTCAGTTTGTACTAATATGGCGGCGTGTATGCTGACGATATTGATACTGATGAAGTGTTAGATATAATTTTCTGGGATTGGTTGGTTAAGTAGGAGAAAGCATCAAGTAGGAGATACTGGGTTCATCATATAAATCAAAAAAAGAATTTAGAAATGTTCTTTGGAAAATTACACATCCATGTCTCTACACTCACTACTGGTAGCCTTTTTCTGCATTTTCTAGCACAAACTAAACAAGAATTACCAACAAAGCTAAGGTTTTGAAGGAGACTATTGTCACGTGGCTAGACTGGCCGATTTGCGCTTGCGCAGGGGCGTGTTTTTCAAGAAACACGTGAAACAAACTGTATAAGACAGCTGCTTTTTTCGACGTGTCTCACTGTGTGTCATCACTTTTGTTCCAATCTGTGTTAGCACGTGTGCAGTAGGGATGGGTTAAACAACCAAGATGTTTCGATATCGGTGATAACCGTGCCCATGATTGTAAAATATCGGTGATTTATACCAGTAATTATTCACGGTGACTGGTAGTCACAGTGTATTGTCGACCGGTATTTTTTCACAGTAACAGTTTGTTGCTGTGTCGATATTTTTCTCCAGTTATCGTATTTATTACAACAAAGTTAGATAGAAACACAGGGTCGCAAACTTTACAGTTTCTAGAGATGAATAAATAACAAATTTGTTTTTGTTAAACTGAAAAAAATTTCCATTGGGTATCAACGGACTAAGAACTAAGACTAACTTTGTGGAATATTACTATAAAATATTGCTTTATAAAATGTAAATTATTATGTTTATTGATTTAAACTATACCTGTTGTATAATATATAATTATATTTGGGTTGGAAAAGTAAATTTGAGAAACATTCAACAGGTTATTGTATTGAAAGTTTAAGGAGATAGGGTCTGCCACCCCAAAGTAATCAAGTGGAGGCTCTTTTTCAAATAATATGTATTATTAATTATTATTATTAATATTAATATTAGCACCATGTCTTACTACCCATTTGGGTTATACGCACTTACGCTAATGTGTAATGGTAGGGTGATTGTGATATGAAATGAAGGACCTACAGTTTAACGTGAGATCCAAACTACGGTGGGGGCCTGGCATTCCACACATTCATAAGTTGTGATTAATACACGTCTTGTCAGAGGTGAAGGAAGGGTTTGACAATCAGATAAATCTGTGCCGGGACCTAGGATTGAACCCCGGACTCAAATGTTTATTGAACCATTAGAATTAAGGACATTGACCGCTACTGCCCGCACCTGTGGGTTCCCATATCGCCAGACGCCAACTGATATTTTGTCAGTCACGCAGTGTTGTCAACTATATCGTCTCTAAAGATAGTAAGTACATGAACCTGAAATGGATTTTTTTTATCGGTAAAATACTACTTTCTGACATTATATTGATAAACCGAGTGATTTTCATAAAAAAATATAATTGGTGAAAAATATGTGTTACCTTATAGCTGGGTCACAGGATATTACTTTTAGAAAATATCCTAAAATTGGATTATACATGTTGTGAATTTATATCAAAAGTAGTATCCAGATAGTACAGTTGGCAACACTGCAGTCATGGTTGGAGCTTTCATACTGGAATTCTCAGTTGTCGCCATCTGGTAAGAGTATTACTAAACACCGATCACCGAAATCTAAATCACTTGTACTTTTGAGATCCAGTCACTGGGAGTGACGGTGATCAAGGAGTAACTGTGAAAAAAATCACCGTCAGGAAAATATCACCCATCTCTAGTGACTAATTTGAAAACCTGTGGTCAAAGCGTAATGACACACGTTGAAACACGTCACAAAAATGTTTCGTTTCACAGTATTTTGAAACCTTTTGTGTCAGCATGTGTACGTCCTGCCTTATCATTGATTCACAAATAATATACATTATCCATTTCTGAAGGAGTCGAAGTCGGAGTTGGAGTCGGAACGTAGAAAAATATAGGAGTTGTGTGTTGGAGTCGCAGGCTTGATGTAAGGACTTCAAAGCCCTGGTCGTAAGAACAGCAATATTTAACTCTATAATGATCTTGATTTTGATCCTTCTCATATATTAAAAAAGTCATGGATGAAGTGCATTTTTCTTTAAAGCATTGTATATAAAATATCCTTTTAATACTTCATCCATGGAGAATCACGTGCTTTTCAGAATTAATATCAATAGATTCCACCATATGACTTATTTTTTCTTTCAAAATTCAACTCCGTAGTGATTACCAAAAAATCAAGTGACGCTAGCTCCCTCTACCCAATAGGAAGCTAGCCTTCACAACACCTGTCGCCACGACTCTTTCTATTAGTTGGTTTTATACTGGTGCCAAGAGGTCCAAGAGGCAAGGGATAGTTCATATATAAGCCGCTTGTGTGTATGAATATATAGTAGTAACATAAATCTACACAGCACACGATACTCAAAACATGGAACGTGCAATGTCGCAGAAAAATAATCTGTAGTTCAACTAAACTGTATCATCTAAAATTATATTTTCAGTGTCGAAGGTGAAATCATCTTAATAAATCGTGTGAAACACTGAAAGTCTTATTTATTTTATTAAAATAAAAATCAGAAGTAATCAGATCGTATAACCGCGCGAGTGCGCAGTAAGGCACGCTCACGTCAACATCATAGAAAAGAACTGACATCAAGATAAATGGCGCTCGATCACGGGGCTATAAATACTAATTATCTCACAATATATTTCAATAAAGTTTTAATTGCCACCCAATTGCAGGGTAATAATTTCAAGAACGTTTTAATTGGCGTTCGATCACGAGGCTATAGATACCAATTATCTCACAATATAAACCGTAACACTATAACTCTCGTTCTTTTCCAATCCACCTTATATCTTAGACTCAAAGCTTGATATTCGTGTATAGGTTGCTGGGTTTTTTTTTCCAATAAAACTATAATATATTTTTTTACCTTGGAACCACAACTCCATATTTCCGTCTGACTGCGTAGTGCCGCCGATGAGGGAAAGGTGTCACCGTATACGATGGTCGCCTCATCTTCTCCGCGCAGTTGGCGGCTCCTTCCACCGACTCTCCGCCGACCATACCCAAGTGCACGCTAGCAGACGTGCTGGCCACCATAGCCGGATCCCACAGGGTCAGTAGATCCCTGAGCCCGCTTCAGACCGAACGAATCGCACCGCGCACATCTAGGGAACAAAAAGAGGACAATTATACAAATTGATTATTATTTTAACTGTTTTTTTTGAAAAAAAAGTACAGTAGGATTCTAGTAGATCATCATTTTTAGGAAATATAAATACAGTAGAACTTTTTTAATACTAAGTCCAAGGGATATCTAAAAAAATATCGAAATATCCAATATTAGAATTAACAATGTTTATGGGTATCTAAGCAGCTTGTACAAAATAAATCAATAACCTCAAATTATGCTTCATTTAATCACACACATTATACATACTAAGCTATATAAAACACACATACACAATAAACAGATTCATTGAAAACAAAAACAAGAAATGCGTATAAGCCGAACGGGTAGTAAGACGCGGTGCTAATAATAATAATAATAATAATAATAATAATAATAAAAACAAGAAAAATTTAGATACAAAGTATTAAAACTTGGAAAAATTAGTATACCAAAATTGCAGACTTAAATCAGAATTGATGAAAGCAAAGTCAACACAGCCCCTATATTAGGAAACCCGATCACTGGTGCTTTCTCATTTACTATGTGTCAATAAGCTAATACAACTTTATTTGAAATTATCAGCATATGCGGTAGCTTAATAAAGATCGTTGAGTAAAATTTGAAATAAGTACAAACTTGAGAAAAATTAACAATGTATAGGCTTTAAATTATCCAAATATTTCCTTCTAAGATTCGAAATAAATATATATATTTTTACCATTTATTTAAATAGAAATTTCATGGAAAATCACGATTAGTTAGAACTATCCAATCTTTCGAATCAACCAATGTCGAATTAGCCAAATCCTATTGTACAGGACGATCCAAAAGTCAAGCAACCCAAAGAAAAACTATTTTGTGCCATCAATTCGACATATTGTTGATTTATTCAGCACGCGTGATTCTGGAAAACTACCCACAGACGATTGTTGGTATTCCATGTACGAGCTGGCCTTAAAATAATGTTCCAAAATGAATACTCACTCTGCTAGTGGTAAACTCACTTTCAAATGCTTTAACTCAACTGACTAAACCTAGTGTATATTTCAAGATCACACGGCCTGCACAATACCAGGCCAATATTACAGTGTTGCCATACATATAAACATGTTCATTTTCCATGTTCTTCTACTAGAATATCCTTGTAAAAATAGGGTTGCGCGACTTTTGGATCATCCTGTATATTTCTTAAGGTCAAAATTGATAAGCCCTATTTATTTTTTCTTAGTACCGCATCTTACTACCGCGTTCGAGTTATATGCCCGTGTAATAATTATTCTAATGTTTTACGGCTGACGAAGATTGAGTCTGTAGGAAATCTTCATACTAGCATCGATAAATTATTATTATTATTAGCACCGCGTCTTACTACCCGTTCTGGTTATACGCACTTACGCTAATGTGTAATGGTAGGGTGATTGTGAGATGAAATGGAGGACCTACAGTTTAACGTGGAATCCGAACCACGGTGGAGGCCTGGCATTCCCCACATTCACAAGATGTCTTGTCAGAGGTGAATGAAGGGTTTGGTAATCAGATAAATCTGTGCCGCGACCGAGGATTTAACCCCGGCCGCCAGCATAGAAGTCTGACACCTTACCCCTAGACTACCAGGTCACCAGCATCGATAAAGAAAGAGTGGAAAATCATTTAGGAAAACCCACCCTCAGAACACCCGATCAGGATTGAACCCCAAACTCCCCATCATGGACGCTTTAGACCACCGAAACGGATGAAACTTTTTAAGTTATTAAATTTTTAATGGAGGTAATCAAACGCTATCACAATTAATTGTACATTACTAGTGAAGCTTAGATCTCTTAGTTACAGATGTAACCACATGAATTACCGTATTTTTAAATTAGAAAAATAACACCAATACAAGATAATCAAACCCGGGCCCTTTGACTTAGCACGCAAATCCTTTGCCACTGAGTTATCAAGTCCACAACAGATTCTGCCTTAAGCTATGTGTGATGAACAACCCTGAGCATGGAACGATTCCTGGATAGCTCACTGGTAGAATATTGGTGCGGGTTCGAAACCCATATCCAGTAGTTATTCTTATAATTTACGAATACATTAGTAACATTGTTTAAAATGGTATTAATACATCGTATCAAAAGTGACAGTTTAAAATCACTTGACCAAGCGAATGAATAGGGGCTTATATGAAAATGTTGTTACTAGCTTTAGTAACTGACAAAAGAAATACTTTTATATCTGAATTGGAATATAGATTTCTTGTACTTAATGGTTCAACTTATGACTATAGTTCACAAGGGTGATGTTTTCATATAATTCAGTAGATAAACGTGTATCAAAATAATGTTGGTAAATCACGAAATAAACGGGGAAGTAACTACCACGAAATATTTGTACCGTCATTATTTTCTTCCTTGTTTTGTGAACAGTTAGTGTTACCAAAAAAAATAAAATTAATTTCAGAAAATGGTTTGGCTATTTATTAATAAGTTATAAAGTTTTATATATTTTAAAAAAATCTGACATATTTTTAAAATTGTGAATATATCTACAAAATATATTTAATTTAAACCAGTCTCCTTTAACCTATTTTCGAAAATAAGTTATTTCATTTTACTTTAGTTTGAAGGATAATGAAATCACTTTTCAAATTACCAATGTAAAAATTGAATTATTATCTCTTCTGCTGATACGTCTGTACTTATATATCACCAAAATTATTACCTGTGCTACTGCCACACTACGTAAAAATTTACAGTTTATTTTCGTTTTTAGTGCTAGTAGTCACCATAATAATTGTTTGCTCACACTTTGCTAGTTGACTCTTACTGAATCTAATTCTGAAATAAGTAAGAAAAAATGACCCATCTGTATGGGGGATTATTTATTAACTTATTTATAGAATGTGCCCCACAGACAGTCCCTCGGTCCTCAACTATTCATCACTATGAAAGTGGAAACGCCAATCTTTCCGAGGTTTGTTCTTTTGGCCAACATATTCAATGAATCTAACCTTTACTTTTAGTTTAATATTTAACATAGCTCGCTTTAGTGGGCGAATGGTCTAAAGCATCACTGGCCTGCTGATGACGGGGGGATCAGGGTTTGAATCCTAGTCGGGTCTACTGAGGATGATTTTTTCTAAATGGTTTCCCACTCTCCTTCCACGTAAATTCGGGTAAAATACCTTTAAAATACTTTCTTCCTCAACCCAACCTCATTAAAATAACTATCAAATATGCGTATAGCCTGAACAGGGGGTAGGACACGGTGATAAAAAAAAATCTAATTGGTTGTTAAACGCAAACTTTCTTAGCATTCCTTGAAAACATATTTTCCTTCGCTGCTACCTGACAGTCCTTGAGCCTCAATCCAGTTTAGATATGAAGGAAATTTTTTACAGTAATAGAGTTATTAAAACAATATTTATACATTTATACGTCTAGTCATGTGATAAACAGTTGTCCCTTTCAATAGATATTATCAATACCTGTTAAAAAATTGATAATCTGGTTAAAATAATATCAATAATGACCTCAAAGTCAATTGCTTTATTTTCTAAAAAGGTTCTCCTAGTCAGATGTCTACTATACGTTCATATGTTAATAGCTCAAATCATATATTCTGAAACTGTCACTTTTGATAAATAATAAAAATATATTGTTTTTAATAATGATAGTAGACCTAATAATGATAAGGTTCAATGATTTCAGAAGAAAAAATAGTTATAAACACATCATCTTGCCACGACTACAATACATAAATAAGATGAGACCCAAATATTTTCTTCGTAGGACACTGTTTAGCTCAATTTGATTAATTATGCAATCATTCAATAATTTATTTTGGATTCAAAATTCTATATATATTTATATTTTATTTAATGGGCCATTTAATGCGTAGTTTATAAACACAAATACTTTATAAGTATACATCTAAAAAAAAAGTTCAACCAAAATACAGTAAGCTTAATACTATACATCTACACATAGCATCTAGATATTTACAAAACTGTAATTTTAATAGTAAGGTCCTTTTATAAAACACAAACATAGTTTTATGTGGCCAAAATTGTTAGTGTTTTACCATTTTGTACAGGCATTCATAATACCTACCAAGAGTGACAGCTGCCGATCATATAACTATACTTATGGATACTTGTAAGTTGAGCTATTAACTTTTCTTTTATCAGATAAGGCTTTTCCTGTGAAAATTATACTGTATTTTGATAACAGGACTAGACCGTTTGAAGATAGTAAATATACTCTTCTACACCAGCTATGATCGAACCTAAGACTCCCTATTCGTATTGTTGATCATTCCAACAACTTATCCATAGCTACGAGTAGTGAGATATATGTGTACTCTATGTATAATTATATACATACATATATCAAATATCTTATTAAATAATAAAATAAATATGATTCAAAATTCTAGTAATCAAATAATTTTCAGACACAAGAAAGTTGTGCGATGTTTTTGACACAGTTCCTTTGGGAAAATTAAAACAAGGAGAGTTAATTGAATGTTATTCTAAGAGACTTCCTAACCCCTAAATACCCTAATGTAATCATCCATGTAACTGGTAACTTTATGGGTGTCTCCTTTAGCTACGAGATTCCTTAGAAGGTATGCGTGGACGAGACCAAGGGAAGGATAAAATTAGCTTCTCCTTCACCTATAAAGGAGTAACTTGACTACTGCAATTCAGGGCACGAAATCGTTTGCTAGTTTCTACTAAGCTCTTACCCGTGAACCCCAACTCCTGCTTCGCCTTTGCGCCTTGATAAAAAATTCAAACTCTTCCGGGTCGGTCGGCGGCGTGACGTCACGAGTTTTTAGGCCAAGGCTTGTTCTTTCATTCCAAATATCCATTGGTCGCTTTAAAATATTAATTAATACACTTTGCTGCAAAATCTTATTTGTTTATTTAACTACAATGATTAAAGTGTTTGCTTTTTTAAAAAACATTATTTAGCATTAAAGAATTATTGTTTCAAATACTCGGATTTAAATTATTTAACTACAATGATTAAAGTGTTTGCTTTTTTTAAAAAACATTATTTAGCATTAAAGAATTATTGTTTCAAATACTCGGATTTAATTTTTTCCGCGAACGTAAAATATTGTAATTTGTATTTTTATGACAACTTAATAATAAAAATTGAAGAAAGATAATATCAATAGGAAAAATGTAATCTTTTATATTTATGATAATTTTAAGATTCGGATTCCATGGTAAAATAAATAATCTAATTCGAGAAAAGGGAATTCAACATATTTCTAGTACAAACAAATTAATATATAATATTTAAAGCAATCTGCACCTACGCGCTCTGGCAAATTAATAGTTTCATGTGTAAAAAATTTTTTAAGTATAATTGGACGAGTCGTATTTACCATGAATTTGATTATAACATTGTATTTCGAATCTCAAACAATAATTACTAGTAAAATCCTTTTATATCTATAAATATTCAATCTAAGTAAGTCTTCAAGGATTTAAAAAAATAATTATATGTGTAACATAAAATATAACTTTGTATATATATTTAGCACTCTGCACCAAACGAATAAAATTGTTTGGTTACTTATAGTGTCAATGTATCTTCTTATTGGTCGTAAGAAAAAAAATCCATTCTTGGAGTAGATAAATTAATTATAAGCTAAGCGATTTTTTACTTATTTTGTGATTTTGGTTTTTTATTTTTCAACTAAACGAAACTAAAATATCGTATTTTCTCAATTTCACATGTCTAAATAATAAATTTTACTAATGGCGATTTAAAGTCAAAGGCTTCAAATTTATATTCAAGAACGTTTACTGGCGATTCCTTCGAATCTCTAGAGTGTTATATGATTCGAGCAGTTGAGCGTCCCATCTCGATTTGAAATCCAACGTGACAACATCAATAATTGATAGTAAAAGCATTCAGCATTGGAAGTCCCATCGGTTCAAAACGGCGTTTCAGGACAGTCTCATGCTATATTTATGGTGTAGCGACAGTACTCACACTGTAGATTTGAACACTTTTGGGACAGTGTATCTTAGATTAGTTTATTCTACATTAAGTTAGATTAGATAAAGTTTGGTTCAGCAATGTTGATATTATAAATATGTTTGAGACCAAGATTATTAACCACTTGATCTAGGGAATATTGTTTGGCATGGTAGCTTAGAGGAAATGCACCATCATTGGAAAGGGGATGAAGAGGTCCCAGTGATTAATCACATGTGGAAAACCAACCCTCCCGTTCGAGATTCAAAACTTAACCTCTTTGTCACCGCCAATCCAGTCTAAGACGAGCTTGATACTATAGACCAGTGCATGTTAAAAGTTCATCAAATAATATAGGATTGAAATTTTAAGAACAAACAAATTAAATATTTATCTATCCCCATAATAATGAAAAATTATTAGTAAGGGCTCAACGTTCATATGACCTTAATTTACTTGGTTTTTTTCTCAAGTTTTCAACCTGTTTAATCTCTCAATTTTGGTCAAAATTGCAGATGGGACCTATTACCGTGAAATTACAACAGGAACATTTATTGGTTTTTGACTCACTTTGTATGGTAGTCTAACAGGAAATAGTTTAATGTAGTTGGATCCCTCACAATCCTAGTATGGGTGAAGGGGAGTTTACAGTCCAAGATGTAGCACTTTGTGGCCTGGCTTTAATAATCCCACCGATAACATCTATCCTAGGTAGGTAATAAGCTCTAATCAGACGTCTCACCTTGGTGCTGTTTTTATTATACTTTTAGAAACAGTAAACCTCCCTCCGTTAGAAAAAAAAAAAAAATGTAAGTGCGGTACATCATGTTAAGGATCTTGCTCTTGTATTTACGGAAATCTTCAGATTTATTTTTGGATTTAGAGTTGAAATATATTCCATAATATCTAGGTATTTGGATTTAAATTTCATATTTTTCCTTGTTTCTTTTTTAGCACGGTATTTTACATCCCTTTCGGTTAATACGCTTATGTGCTAATTACGCTAATGGTTTTAGGGATTAGTAAGGTTATATTTATAGGAAGTGTAACCGCATTTTCATAGAGGAAGAGTGGAAAACCATTTTGGAAAAACTACCCACAATACACCCGACCGAGATTATTATCACAAGTATGTTTCAACAATTAAATAAATACACCCTAGGTACTCGATCGGTTGCTTAAAATTATAAAGTCAAAGCACTTGACATGAGCTACTAAACAAAAAAACCTTTTGAGCCGCTATCATATTGAAACAAATAAAATAAAACTATGGCTTCAGCTCACAATCAAGCCATACCAACCGAGCGACCGCCGCCAGTTAGCGAAGATAGTGCCAGTTTTTGTGGAAAGAGGGTGTCACAGGGTCAACACGATGAACCATCAGATTGAAAACCATGTGCATACATCACTCGTTCTAGGTTCAAAGAATATCTCGCTAAATTTTGTTGAAATTGGTCCATGTATTCGACGGTTATTGTAGAACAAACAGGTGACCTGGCGGTCTAGGGGTAAGGTGTCAGACTTCTATGCTAGCGTCCAGGGTTCAATTCCCGGTCCCGGCAAAGATTTATCTGATTACCAAACCCTTCCTTCACCTCTGACAAGACATCTTGTGAATGTGAGGAATGCCAGGTCTCCGCCGTGGTTCGGATTCCACGTTAAACTGTAGGTCCTCCATTTCATCTCACAATCACCCTAACATTACACATTAGCGTAAGTGCTTATAAACCAAACGGGTAGTAAGACGCGGTGCTAATAATAATAATGTAGAACAAACAACCGGAAAGAGAGAGATAGGAGAAATTCCAAATGGTCAAACAGGACCTCGTTAAGCTCAGCAAATAAAACCAAAGCAAAAAAACAACTCACTCCAATTCCATTTTAACTATAATCGCTCATTTTAGAAAGGGTTGTATTCCAAAAATTCCAAAAATGAGATATCGCCATACCTGGGTTAATACAACTTAGGCGCGCGTTTCTTTATAGAAATGGATTGATTCCAACTATTCATATGGGAATAGTGTCACTGCCATTTCAGATGGAAGTTAAGAGAGAGCTGTATTCCTGTTGTTGAAAAATTATGTTTGATATTATTACATTTGATTGCAGGACACGTGTCAGTATTCAGTGTTTGTTTAGTAATAATATGCATCTCTCAATGTTCAACCAGTAGATTATAAACCAAGTAACAGAGATGGTTAATGATTGTTACAATGTTGTGTATAATAAGCTTTAATATGTAAGACAGTTTTATTTAGTCATAAATAACAACAATAAAAATAATTTTTATTAGTTTTTTTGAGTTCTATAATGAAAATATTAATTAAATACTCCGTTGTAAGATTTCATGTTTTAGGTTAAACTTAAAAAACTGTGTTCATATTAGAAAGGACATTATTCCATATGTTAACTTAATAAAGGCATTAGTCTATATTTGATATATTTTTATAATAAAAGTGATATACTTATCCAAAGAATTACATGTTCTATAACATCTCAGTTGCTGTTGTCTTATTTATAGTGGCATTAGAAATTCATTACATGTTTCTATAAATGCTACAAAATGTTTTGGTTTTTTTTCTTCTAAAAAATGTGGGTTTTAGAGTAGTTTCCTTTCTAAAATGAGCTATTTTATTTTTAAGTGAATAATGTAGCAAACAGCATTTGAAGTGTTTTCTAGTCCAAGCGAAATCATATAAACTTCCCGGTTACTAGACCATGAGATGGCCTCTTAATATACTGTAAGTCTTCAACTAGGCGGTGCCCTTAGTAATTAAATGAATCAAAATCAAAAGCTGTTCTTCCAGTTAACTTAATTAATTGATATCGTTCATCGCTTGTGTGATAGGTTTTACGCTCCACTGCCATTAGCTACAGACATCCTTTAAGGAGGATTCCTAGCGTTGCTCTCTGGTTCCTTTGAATGGCAAGCAGATTGACGTAGTTGGTGCATAGCTCGGTAGAATAAATCTAAGGGGAATTATAAATGATAACAAGTGAGTGACGTGCTTCCTCCTCCTTCAAGTCTCCTAGGGTTAACAAACTCCATCAGTGAGCCTATTCATGGAGAAAGCAGATTGAAGATCCCCTAAGACTATCTCTAATTGGAAAATAATATATTAATGTGCCATCTCTAGGATATAAATAAATATGTACCCATGAAACAGTATAAAAACTGCTGTTTTATTGTATTGAGCTTGAAAAATTATTTTTGATCACATTTTATCTTCATCCCTAGATCTTTAGGTAGTGTAAATATGTTTATAACCCGAATAGTAACATGCAGTGCAACCAAAAATAAAATGTATGACACAATCGTACATTATTAATATTATTATTATTATTATTTGATCTGTCTTACGACAGGTTCATTCCTTTTGTCTGTGAATTAAGACTGCCAATGTGCACTATACATGCCTCCTCCTTCAGCTCCAAGAAATTTCTTCTTTCCTTCAAGACATCTAATATTGGAATCTCAATTCTTCCTAAGTTCCTCTTTCCCTCAACCATTCATTTTATGACGTCGTGAAGAAGACAGTTCCTCCACAGAATGTGTCTGATCCAGTTTGTTTTTTTACTGAAGTATCACATCCAATACGATTCTCTTCTCACCGAATCTTGTTAGAACGTCTCCATTTGTAATTCTGTATATCCATCTAATCTTCTCAAGTCTTCTCCAGCACCACATTCCATAGCTCTTCAATTATTTATCTTCCATCATCCTAAGAATCCAAGTTTTTGTTCCATACAGCACAATGCCCCAATTATTGAATTTTATCAATTTCTTCCTCAGTTACAAACTCAACCTACTAGTCGTACTTACATCCTAATTATAGTACACCACAGAGGTATAAAAAAATTAAAAATTAGCTATCAGTAAGCCAGTCTTGAATAATTTTTTATCTAAAAAACTATTATTTTGATAACCATGTGAGACACTCTTCAGATATAAATTTTTAACAAAATTGTTATGTTAATACCTTTTTGTTAGTTCTTATTTAAATAAATGGTACAAAATTCAGCATGGACTTTCTCACTTCATTGTTTAAAAATGGATATATTTACGTAAAACTCGTAATATATGTGAAACGAAATAATATACACTAGCAAACCTGAGACAAAATTGCGTTATATATAGGTTAAACATTTTTAATTCCCGGATTTAAATTTCATTATTTTCTTTTTAAAGAATTAAAGTCCTCACTAGTATATTTGGACCAAAAAAATTGATAGTGAGTCCATATGAGTCAATACTTCATATTAAAATTTTGACTTCCGGCTAAAATTTTCGATATTTTATTAGGGGTTGTACATCTTGTGACTATCGCATTTTAATTAAATTCCTCATTTATAAATTTTTACCATTAAAGAGGGTAGATATTGACTATTTAATCTAAAATGATAGAGATATATCATTTCTGTACAAAGATTTCCCCTAAGAGCTTAAATAAAAAAGACCATACACTTTTTGAGATACTTACTTATATTTAATTACTCTATGGCATTAGAGAATTATTGCGTTAAAACTTAAGTTTTATTTATGTACAACTAAAGCTCACAAAAGTATATTTATATATTTGCCAATATCTCCGAAACTAATGGTTTTATAAATATATATTTCAAATAAAAGTTTTTTTATTTCTAATAGTACTACACTTTTGCAACGATAAGTTATTTAGTATCTTTAATAGTTGCGGAGATAAGTAAATTTCCCCTTCTGTAGAGTACACTAAAGGTCATTTTCATAGGAAAATGAAAATAGCCATTTTGTTTTTAATCTTAACAAATGACTAGATACGAATTTTAATCGAAATCATTAAAGTCGATTATGAGAAAACCAATTTTTTCTCTTTTCGTTTTTTACTAAACTTCTTTTAATTTTAGGGTTAAACAGGCACACAAACAGATGGCATTGCAAAAACCACTTTTGATGGTTCAGGAGGTAATGAAACGTCGGCAACATCTCGGGTTAGTTTTTTTTTACGATCGCAATACTTGACCTTTAGTATTCAAAAAATTTAAAAAATATATGTGTATATTTGCGTATAGCTTGAAAGTTATTGGTGTTATAAAAATATGTTTTAAATAAAATATTTGTATTATAAATAGACCTACTTATTTGCAATGATAAGTAATTTCATATCTCAAATAGTTTCGGAGATGTGATAAAATAAATAACACGAGAATCTACATTTCAGACCGGAACCCTTGAAGTCATTTTCCTAAAAAAATTACTATCCATTTTGTTGATAATATTGATCAATGTTCAGAAATGCAATTTAATCAAAATCGTTAGGGCCAATTTTGAGAAAATAGATTTTTTTTTCTCTTTTCACCTTTCAGTAAAATTCCCTTAATTTTAGGGTTAAACATCCAATTCCAACTCGGGGCAAACCTATGAAAAACCTAGATACCAAGTCTTAGCCCGATTGGTAAGATAGTTTAGGCTCTAGTTGGAGGTACAGACAGACGGAAAGTCATAAACCACTTTTTCGGATTCGGGAGGTTATGAAACGTCGAGATTCATCAATATCTCGAGTTTGATGTTTTTGATGGTTACAATACTTTCTCTACCTGTAAGATAGCGAGAAAGTAAAAATCAGTCATCAGTAAACTAACCTTAAACTTTTTGAGCGAAAAGCGAAAATACATTCTTATTTATTAATTAAAACATTCTCAAGATACCTGTTTTGAACCAAACAATTCAAGTCATTATCAAAATAATTTACTTATTTATTAATTAAAACATTCTCAAGATACCTGTTTTGAACCAAGCAATTCAAGTCATTATCAAAATAATTTAAATTTTCAAGAAGCAGTATTTAATAAACTACGTTTAAATACATTTCCCCTGAACAAAGCTATATTGTTATTTACAATGTAAAACAATTAGCAAACAAAATATTTGAATTTGAATTTTCAAAAATCTGTCATAAGTAAACTATTATTAATCTTAAATCTAGATTTGTCTTCGAGGGATGACTACATAACTTATAAATATCAAGTTTGAACAAAATCATTCAAACCGATTCGGTTGTACCCCAGAGACAGATAGGCAAACTTAATTTTAGGCCCAGTTCTTTTAAGTTCTAGAGCACATTAGACATCAAGATACATCGGAATATCGAAGCCCAAATTGGTCATGATTGCAATACTTTATCTAGATAATAAAATGAAGTGCTCTTACAAAATATCACAACAAAGGGAATAATAATAATAATAATAATAATCATTGTTTTGGATGTTGCTCATGCCCTATAATAGCCAATACATCGACATTAAAGTGGGATGGATGAACTATCCGTATATCCTAAATGGCCCACGCCGGCATGCATGTAGTATTAATATCAATCTCATTTAGTCTAATTTGCCGGTAACGGGGAGGTAGAGGTTAAAATACCAGCCGGGTTTACCTGATGTGTTTATTTCTTAATGCTTGTGAATGTGAGGAATACCAGGTCTCCAGCGTGGTTCGGATTCCACGTTAAACTGTAGGTCCTCCATTTCATCTCACAATCACCCTACCATTGCACATTAGCGTAAGTGCGATATAACCCGAACGGGTAGTAAGACGCGGTGCTAATAATAATAATATTTCTAAATCCCTCCCTCCCCCCATACTATATTCCTTGACACAAATGCGGGTACATTTACTCCAAATACTATCTTACGTTTCCCTAACATATTAACGTAAATCATATATAAGCGTCTACACGAATTGGTAGTGAGACATGGATGGGAAAATAGCTGTATCCTAATGAATCGATGCTAAAAAATACTAATGAATCGCTCACAAAATCTCCTGGTGAATCGGTGATTAAAGTTTCTAATGAATTGATCACAAAATTTCTTAATGGATTGATAGCAAAATCTTCTAATGAATCAATGACAAAAACACTAATGAACCAACGCTAAGAACTCCTAATGAATTGATGACAAAATCTCCTAATTAATTGAGACAAAAGTTCGTCATGGATCTGTTACAAAAGCTCCTGATGAATCGATGCCAAAAGCTCCTCATCACCTCTTGCCCATGATTTCTCTGTCTCGTTATGTCAGTCACGCGTGTGACAATGCTGCCAACACACCTCCACCCAACAGTGTCATGGGACACATTGTCGAGCTACTCCTGGGAACGAGGTGTGTGGGGCGTGGGCTTGTTCCGTGTGCTAGGGGTGGTCGGGTGGTTGAGGTGGAGGAGGGTGGTCTCCCACCCTGCACCTAGTCATTCCATACAATCCTCGTCATATTGTCCACTCTTTTCGAGAAAGGCGACTCTCATGACAATCGACTGCCAAATCATGCATTTGTCGGGGGAAATGTTATTGATGTATTTGAAGTAAAGCCGGTTCTACCCACTAAACACAAATTTGATTTAGTTTATTTAGGTGGTAAATAAGGGATCTTGATAAAATTCAATTCTCATAGGAAGGGCCTTTTAGAAAATACAAACAACTTTTTTTGAGGTGAACAATGAAAACATTTTACTATGTTATTAGGTTTTTTTTACATGAATTGATAATATCTATCAACAATGACAGCTGGCACTTCAGTGGCCGCATGGTCTAAGGCGCTACTCTCGCATTAGACTTGACTGCTGAAGATGGGGATCGGGGTTGTATCCAGGTCTAGTGCACTGAGAGTGTTTTTCCTAAATTGTTTTATACTCTTCATCTAGGCTAACGTGGGTGCACTTCCTCTAAATTAAATCTTCCTAGTTCCTAACATATTAATGTAATTAGTACTCAGACGTAAAACCCTAAAAAGTATTAAGACGCCGTGCTAAAAAAAAATTTAGAGCTGCACATCCCATGAGTTGACGTATGAATACATGAAAGTAAATTTAGTAGATTTTTGTATTTGTCATATCCCCGTCAAAATATGATTGTAATAATTAAATCACGCCGGGGACCCAAAATTGATGGGCATGTGGACTAAGAGTTAACCTCATCTGATCTGATTTGTTGTTGACGGGTGAGCTCAGGTTTTAAACCATAGCCTGGTATAGTGAGGGTTTGTATTTCTTCAATGGTTTTCCACTTTCTCTCCAGACAGATTTGAGTGCCCTTGCCATAAATTAAACCTCCCTCGTTCCCATCACATTAGCGTAATTAGTACATGTGCGTGTACACCGAACGGGTAGAAAGACGCTGTATGAATACAATATATTAAAATCTTCATTGAAGTAACCAAACAAATTAATGTTTCCAGCCTGTTGCATGGGTAATTTTTTTATTCAAGCCATATATTTTCCACTACCGGCTTGCTAGGCCCGTCGTAGCTTTATATGCCAATATTCTAACTTAAGATTAGGACAGGCACAACATCCCGTCTCTGGCCGTTAATTTATCAATGTGAAAGTGTAAACCCATATTTCCACCAATGATAAATTTTGGCCATGCCAGTAATCGAACCCGGGATACTTAACTCAGTAGGCAGATACGCTATTGAGCAAAGGTGTCAGACAATAGACATAACAGACGAATACAAAATTAAATCAAACATGACAATAAAACTAAAAATCATACTAATACACAATACAAACAAAACCTATCAAGATACAAGTATTTACCAAATGACACACTACTAAAGTGGGTCTCAAATGGTTTGAAAAAGTTTAAACTGGCCTTTACAAATAGCTCTTAGTGAACTATTTATTTTATAAATAATTAAAATAAGGATCCGGTGGAAAATAGTCACAACTGTGACGCTCCACCAGAATGTTGGATGTACACTAACACGATAAGGGGAGTATCGCAATGTTCACCTACATTATGAAATTATATGTTTTGCCAAACATTTGAATATTTATATAATGTTAATCACATCGTAAATCCATCCCTAGTGCACCCAGCTAAGATTAAAGTAATGGGCTTACTGTGGAAATTGTTTAGGGTAGAGGGGTGTGGGGGCTGTGTAGTGTAAAGTACAATTCCAAAATTTCACCGAAAAAAACTATTTATGAGTGTTTGAAAAATAGCGTACATACTAAACAAACATGCAGTAGGAAGCTGTCTGGAGAACAGACTATACACGGTTATATTTTTATAGAATGGATATCATCAATGTTGTCATTATTTGGGGGAGGGGGTGGAGAGGGGTTTCAACCTCCTGAACTCCTATCCACCTGAACTCCTATCCACCTGAACTCCTCCCCACCGTACGCACATGATTCAAATTCCAACCTTCCTCTTTTCGCCCTTCAATAAACTACCCTTAATTTTAGGGTTAGATATCCAATTCCAAAAATCCCTCGGGGCAGCCCAATGAAAACCCTCGATACCAAATTTTACCCCGATCGGTAAAATAGCTTAGGCTCTATTCTAAAGTATAGATAGACAGAAAGACGGACAGGCATACGAAAATTCAAAAACAAAGTTTTCGTATTCCGGGGGTCATGACACATAAAAATAATACATCAAAATCTCAAGTCCGATTGTTTTTGACAAACACAATACGTTCTCAACTTGTAAGATAGAGAGAAAGTAATAAGAAGCAAAGGAAAAATTCGAGGAATTAAAAATAAAAATATTTAAATCTATTATAGAAATCATTTTAAAAATAACACAATTATTGTAATTTTAGCTGCTAAACTTTTAAAAACAATATTTAGCACTCGTTTTTTTAAATGATAAAATCTCTCTTCAAGAAATTAATGGTGTACCTTGACAATTTTAGTACCTTGTTCAAGGTGCTGTGAGTTGAGAATAAGTTGAGAATCTTTGGTATATGTGATGTATTAAAAAAATATTAAACCTAAAAGTATAATTTATTTGACAAGTACCCTTCGTTTAACCTGACTGGTGGCAAGCTGACTTTGCCTTGCTCCACTAAGGCGTGGTTTATAGTGGTTTATAGTGTATAGTGTAAAGTTTAGTCCATCAAGACTAGACTGCTTGCTATCTTACCTTTCATGTTAAACAGTGTGTACATACCAAGGAAATCTATAGTAGGATTCTGGTAAGCCACACGTATCTAACAGTTACAAATTGTACTAAAACTAATTTAATATATTCATAAGTAATCATGTAATCTCTTAGTTGTCATTTTTTAAATTTATATTATCAATAACTATAAAATAACATAAATAATAATATAAAATATTACCAATGTTGATCGCTAATAATATTTTTGTCAGGTGTTACTCTCATATTTGCTTAGTCTGCTGATGACGGGGATATCGGGGGTTCGAATACCGGTCGGGTATATAGAGCGTAGCTTTCCCCAAATAGTTTCCCACTCTCCTTCCACGCAAATGTAAGTGGGTTGCATTACCTCTAATATATATATACTTCCTCATCCCTACCCCATTCGAGTAAGTTAAATATCATATAATGCGTATAACCTGGACAGGTAGTAATATATGCGTCTCACTACCTGCTATATATATGTGTGTGTGTTTGTATTGTCTCAAAGTTTCTTCTATCCAGAGTTCTACCAGAGCTTTCTTTACATGGTTCAATGTAGGATGCCAAATTGCAATCATGACATATTTTTGGTAGGCTACCAGCTCGACAGGTTGGTTATTTAGTGAAAAGGATTGCCAACAAATTATAAGGTTTCAAGACGAATAGTTGGAAACGTCAACATCAACCAACCAGGAAACGGAACTTGTTCCAACCACGCCGGGAGTGGGTGTAAGAGGTATTGGTGAGGTGTGGGAGAGAGGGGGTGTCGCAGGGAGACCTAAACTATTTTGGCACACCTTGGAACCACGTGCGACCAATACGTGTGACAAGTTATTTCCCCCGTCGGCGTGGTTTAAAGATAAACCGGGACAAAAAGTTGGATTTTGGCCAATCGTAAGTGTGCATACCGAGGAGATGGAAAGCGTTACTTACACGTCAAGAGGGCTAGGGGGTGGGAATAAGACGAATAAAGAACGTTTTTTGAAAGACTGAGTCTACGGAAGATCTAGAAAACTAGTGTAAAAATTATGTCACTTTTAAATATAGGGTAACTTTTTCTCGAATCATGAAGCTTGATTACCAATCCACGTATTTGAAAATATGATGAAGGAACTAGTTGTAATCTTTCCCACATTGGTATGACTTTATTTTACAGTTTAAATTGTGTTTATTTTAAGTGGTAAATTAATTATATAGGATCTAGCTGTTAAGTTTGTCCATCTATATTCATCGCGTTTCATCTACCCTTTCATGCTATACCTATAATTATGCTAATAGGGTAGGAATGAGAAGGGTTTGAAATTTACCCAATTTTGTGTGGAAGAAGAGTGGGAAATAGTTTAGGGAGAAAAATCACTACACACGACCGGGATTCGAGATTCGATCATCCCCCATCATCGGTGGTCTAATCTGTTGAAATAGTGACGCATAAGAAGCTTAGTTAGATCATTCGACAACAGAAGCGGCTTTGTCCAATTATGATGTGTGTGACTATACCACTAGTAAACATCATAATTGCTGTGAAAGTTTTTTATATATCGAATACATTAAATAACTATCGTTTCTTTAATATTTAATATTAATCAGAATAAATACAAAAGTTATAAATGTGTTTTACAAAATTTAAGTTCTGAAGACACTATTTTGACATTTTGAAACAAAATAATTGAATCATTGAAACATAAGCCACATTATTAAAATAAGCATTTACATCTAATTCCCATCTAATTAATATTAAAGGTTTTATATCTTTTTATTTAAATCGCTTAGCGTGCCACTGGAAATCGTTCTCTTGCCACTCTTGGCCCGCGTGCCGTAGGTTAATGACCTCTGTCCTAGGCGATAGGCCTTAGCTGAATAGAATATATATATAAATTAATTTACGGGACACAGGAAGAGGAAGGACAAAGAGGGAGCAATGAAAATTTAATTTGGTATGGATTACTCTCAGGTTCATTCATACAAGAGTTTATTTATGTAATGTTGATTTTTTTAAGCTCAGAGTAAGCTGAGGTCATTAGTATTTGCGAGCATACTTCCAACAAAATCTGATTTAATCGTAGCTCTCGTGCCTCCGAAACAAATAAGAGATTTATAAAGTTTCAACTCCATAAATATTCGAGCAAAGGTATAAACGACCTCGAACACTCATAAAGTTTGGTTGCGGGCAGATATAAATCCACGTTTTTTTGGGAAAACCAAACAATCGGGATTGTGTATTTTAAGCATACGATGGTTTTACAAAATATATAAATACCACTAAATTTAAGCAAGGTGTTTCCATCAGTTTATTTTTCTTCTTCAAACCTAGGTGTATGTGTGTGTGTATATATGAGTCCCTGGATGAGATGTGTGCAAAACACACACCTTTCATCCCTAACAAAACAAAGACACTCTAGTCAAGCGTTTATATATAAAAGTTAATCGTCCGAAAGAATGCCCTGTCATACAAACCTGAGACCATCCCGGCTGCAAGTTTGTTAGTTTTCCATATTTGAAACTTTATAACAGGGTTTTACATCCTTGCTCCAAACAAATCCACGTGCATATTTTTAAAGATTTACTCGCATCTCTGCCTCGTATTATAATGTAATAAGGAACAACAATGATATCATTTATTAATTAACTTAAGTTTTGATCAAAATCGTTTGATATATTTATAAAAATTTCAAATTTTTCAAAAATAACTCATTAGGAAACTAAACTAAAATTGATATATTTTTATAAAAATTAAAACATTCCTATTTGATAGTAATTGTATCAATTAAATGATCATTATATTCATTAAATAACCATTTTGAACCAAATCGTTGAAACCATCATGTTAAAAAAAATTATCAGCTAATTTCCGTTAATTTTCGAGCTGAATAAAAGCTACGCTCTGGCCTTGAGGTACGACCATATAACATCTAAACAAAATATGAATGATATCCAACAAACGTTTTCGGTTATAGCCCTTGGTAATGGGTATAGACAAAAGTAAAACGCTTTAACAATAGTAGCAATTTTATATCTCTGTTTTTGAATGGATTTGATAACGAATGATCATTTTGGTATTATTATTTGTGAATTAATTTTTCAGTAGGACGCATTATTGATAGAGTGTTCATTATTATTTGATTTAACTACCTA
>CABFOV010001318.1:35419-56099 GCA_902141375.1 Timema poppense
TCTACTGCACTCAGCCGGGCAGCTTCCTCTCATCCTAGCTCGCTATGACTCATTCCACATAAAATTCGCTAATTGCCATTTCACCTAAACTGTGTTAAATTCCCGCTTATTTTTAGACTGTAGTTACTGCCATCCAATCTCATCTTTAACGGCGGTGATTTCCATCACACATTAATTTGTGGCTACTTACATCCCACCTTTAATAATTACCGTGGTGACCTCTATACTAGTGTATAACCCTAAGAGTTAGCAAGATGCAGTGCTAAGAAAAAAAAACTTCTATTCATTTAAATCATACTTTAGTGATTTCAAGTCAATCATAAATATCAGTTATTTTCATTTTATTTTAAATCCATTCCATCTTAAATTGTGTGACTTCTATCTGAAAAATCGCAACAAAATACGTATCCAATCCACGTGTTATAATATGTATATGTTCAAAAGCTCACGATATATTTAATTTAAAATAATAAAAGCAAGCATGTGCTAACTCAAGGCTCATAATAAACTGTAGAATAATGTTGAGGGCAAGATAAAGGAACTGCACCAGGAGATTTCTGGGGACGGAATAGTTACGTGTTATAGCATGATTAGTTAAGTCTGATTCGATTCTACAATAAAGCTCTTTGTGGATGTCTTTAATTGTATCACAATGTGGCTTTTAAACCTATTTAGAGGTTAATGGTGGTGGATTTGCATAAACATCGTACATATACATATTTGTTCATAGATTAGAAAAATGTATTCATTAATATCCAGTAATCTAGCGCGTCCAAAGAAGTTGATTATAAGGCAAGGAGGTAATCACTATGGAGAAATGCTAGTCCTCGTTTGACTTGTCTTAATCGAACCCCGGTCTTCTATGCCAGGGTAGATATATATATTCATGCGGTAAGATCTACCTGCAAATATTTTAGCATGGATTATAAAATTCTTTGGATAGCAAAAATATTTCTTGCATAGAATCTATTTATTTAATTAAAGTTTAAGAAAAGTTTTTGTAGCCGCGTCTTACTACCTACAAGATATAAATGCATTTTAACAAAGCTAGTGGGATAGAAATTAGGAAGGTATATCTTGGAGAAATATACCTCACATTTACATGGAGGGAGAGAGGTAAACTAATTAATTTTAAAAAACTCTCAGTACATTCAGCCGGGATTCAAATTCCAATCTCCCGTCACTCAAGAGCTTTTTTAGAAAATACAAACAATAGCTTTATGCCAAAATTTAGAACATTTTTACAATATTATATTCGTGTTAATCTATAGGTAGGGATAATACCTATCGAAAGTGGCAAAGTGACAGCTGCATATAACAGGACCTGACGTATGACCAGTGTTACCAACGACCACATAAGTGTTGTAGCTAGATTATTACAAGAAAGTCGCTTGATGAAAAATTATAAGTCATCAGATTTGCCGCCAAACCGAAAATGCATACATTAATCTAAATTGAATGTAAGATTAGATAGCTTAGAGATCTTCTGTACACCGAAGAAATGCATTATGAGTTCTTGCAGTACGGTAATTCGAAAATCAAAATTCTACACCATTAAAATATAAAATAACGAACATGAGCCTGACAGAAAATTATGGAAGGTCGCCAGCCTCCAAACTAGTCGATAGGCGTTAAAAATGAAAATTAGACGTTTCAGACCCGTAAAAGTAGCTAAATTGGCAACACTGCGTGGGACAACATGAAAATAGATCTAGTAACTTTCTAGCAGTTATATAAGGACCTTCCTATGAAAGTTGTACTGTAGATGAACCTTCCATCTTGTCTGCATATCCACCGATGCGGTCGACGCACCTCTTTTGGTATGTTAAAGTGTTGTCCAATTGATACACGGCACAAATGTTATGTTCTTCAATGAGCCGGAGATTAACTTAGATAGATACCTGCGTTACTGGCAACGACCTACTTTCTGTTTTGTTTTGTTTGTGAAGAAAAGGTCATCGGCTCATAGTCGAACAAGGTCGGAACAAGTCTAGTCATTAAATTAATTTGTTTGGCGTAGATGTAGTGTGTAAATTATTTAAGCTACAGGTAGCTGAGTCAGATAGTCGATTTTCTGTGTTTATTCTTTCGATGTGGGTGTGTTTGTTTCAAGAGCTGGTTAACCGGGATACTATATACACGATTAAACCCAAACCGTGAACTGTACCAATGTTTGGTTTTCTGCAGTTTTACCTTAATAGCAGGCAAATTGATATCAATGAAATAGTCCTTTGTATTACAATATTTTTTTTTTTCTATTTTGTCCTAATTTTTTTTTAATGTGTTAAACTGGTTTCGATACTGTTGTTTTCTAATGAAGACTAAAGAAAATCATACTACGATGTGATTCCGGGTTAGTTTTTTCAATCATCTTACTACCAGTTCAGGTTATACACATATAATCGGATCCACTTTGGTGGCCACATGGTCTAACGCGCTAATTTCGTGTTTGATTAGACTGCCGAAAACTGGGAGATTGGGGATCGATCCCGGTTGGGTGCATTTATGTTAGTTTTTCCTAAACAGTTATCTACCCTCCCTCCACGTAAATGCGGGAACATTTCATCTAAATTAAGCCTTCCTAATACCTAACCCAAAAGTGTAATTAGTATATAGGCACATAGCCTGAACGGATAGTAAGACGTGGTGCTAAAAAAAAATGTATGTAATACAGTTCAAAATAAATGTGAATATTGGAAATGAGTATTAGTTTCTAACATCCACCGGTGAGTTTTGGAAGATGTTAAGTGCACCCTGTGGAATTTGTAAAAACACAACAGCAAAGATTTTATTTCACTGCATTTACCTGGCGTTTGGTTATATGTTACACATAGAACCAAACGCCCCATTATAGAGAAGTTGCAAATAATTACAAATAAGTTAATTACACCACAAATGTCCTTAGACCCTTAGAAAAAAATATTAGGCCACCATAGTTTAAAGTTATTTAGGCTAGGTTAGCTTAGATTAGGGTAGGTTAGGTTAGGTGAGCTAAGGATAGATTAGGGTAGGTTAGGTAATGTTGAGTATAGGATAGATTAGGTTAGGATGGATTAGGTTAAGATCGATTATGTTAGGTAAGGTTAGATGAGGATAGGATAGAGTTCGTTATGATAGATTAGATCAAGATAGATTGGGTTATGATAGAGTAGGTTAGGCTAAAATAGGGTAGATTTGGTTAGGATATATTAGGTTACTAACCAATTAATTCTCAACAGTACAGAAACACACACGGCACAACTTCAGCAGCGCATATAGATGCGCAAATCACTCTTTCTTTATTTCCAACATACATAGGCGCAACCCTACAATTACAGGTATTCACCAAGTTGGATCTATTTATTACGGATATACACCAGTGAAAGACGGTTAGAGAAATTGAAATTCTAACATCCACTAGTGTGAACCAGTGAATCCTTGGAATCACAGTCGATTACAACTTCCACGGTGACATATACATAATCTACGATAGGTACCTTAATTTTAAAAACGTTTCATTTATAAGCATGTTACCCACAACAGTGTAAAACGCGGGCCAAAGTGTTGGTTTCGTTTTTTCCGGTCTTCCGGGGACAAGGTGGTCGGAATTTGGATCCTAGCGAGCTGTATTGAGGGCTGTTAATGGTTTTTCACTCTTTTTCCAAACAAATATGGGTACAAGTTCTTTAAATTATTTCTCCCTGATACCACTCCTATTAGTTTAACATGTGCAGATATCTCGGACAAGTAGTAAGACGCAGTAAAAAAAAGATTGAAATCAATAGTGTACGAGATTGTGGTCCAAACAGTAAGGCCTATACAGAGTGTTCCCGGGTTTAAACGACTAATCTCTTGGAAGTGGTAGTGGATCAAAAAACTAGCTCAAAATGTATTTTGGAGATTTGCTACTTTTCGCTTTCGCTTTCTTTTCGCGCAAACCAACATTGTGCGACTGTTGTTTCTTGGCACGTTTGCGTCATCCTTTGTCGTGATGATTGAAGGTCATTAACAGGCACTCCATACACTTTTTGTTTGAAATATATTTCTTATAAACAAGTTTAATGTTGTTAAATCAGGTGAACGTAGAGGCCAAGCTATAGATCCAGCACGACCAATCCATCTTCTAGGAAAATTAATATTAAGTCACTGCCGAAGACCTCTACAGAAATTCTTTTTTTTTTTTTTCCTGTTTGCGCTTAAAGGAAGCTAAAACGAGCAAATGTCCAAAATACATTTTGAGTTAGTTTTTCATCCACTACCACTTCCCAAAGTGTAACTGTTTAACCCGGGAACATCCTGTATATAACCTAAACCTATCTGACACCACAATAACATTTCCCATAAGTTTCAGGTTCACGTAAACATCAAAATAAACTTATTATATATTCTAAGGTCAGTAAGCCAATAATTCAACATACAACCAGCTTTTTTATATTATTAAATTTACAAACACTAATTTGCCATATTATTAAATTTATTGTTTTTAATGTAGGTTAAACGCAGAGGTAATCAAATATTGCAAATGACACCACAAATTAACTACACACAGTGTCTATCTCACCCTTTGTTATGAAGCCTGTTCCAGTTTTTCTTATATCCACACTAAGTGGGTAGAGGATGAGGGTGGTATGATTCAGAGACGGTATAAAAACATTTGCTTGGAGGGAGAGTGAAAACTAATTTAGAAATAAAAATTATTAATACATCCAGCCGGGGTTCAATCACCGAACTCTCCATCTACAGAAAACTAGGCCAGACAAGGTATGCCTCCCCCAGCGTGCCCATCGATGCAACGCAATATTAAAATTACTATTGAAATAAAACAACCCATGGAAGTAGTTTAGTCTAGAACATTATTTCACTTTACCATTTTAAAGAAAATGTGGTAGCCTAAAGTTGTGAACTTTTTCTATCTCGAGATAATGATGAATCTTGACGACGTTTTATATACCCCAGAACTAAAAAAATGTGGGTTCTCGCAATTATCTCTGTTCCCATCCCTTGTTTGTCTTCTGTCTGTCCGTCTGTCCCTGGGAATACAGCAGTAACTTTTTGATGAGATTTATTAAAACTTGATATTTAGATGTTATAAGGTTATACCTCCAGGAGTTCTTTATATTTTGATTACAGCCCTTAAATTAAGAGTAGTTTGCTGATGTTTTAAAATTCAAAATCATAGTTATTGTGGCTTACATTATAAATGAATGGTGTGGTGCAACGTAAGACTTTCCCTATTTTTAATCTTCAACTAGAGATATTTACTGAAAACTCGTAAAATTTGTGAAATGGAATAATATACACTAATGCATAAATACTACAACAAATAGCATAACTGTAATAATATACAGTGTTACAGAATAATTGATAAAGAAGAGCATCTCTGTTCACCAAAGAGCATAACGATCGATTTCACGTTTCTAAGTGATCCATAAAAAATATGTATATGTTTGCTTAATGCTTAGAAACTATTGGATTTATAAAAATTGATTCAAGAATAAAGTGTTTTTAATTTTAAGAGCACTACAACTTTACAATAATAAGTTATATAGTATCTCAAATAGTTGTGGATATATAATCAAAATTTGAAATTTCCGCTTCTCTAAAGTGCCCTTAAAGTTATTATTATTATTATTATTAGCACCGCGTCTTACTACCCGTTCGGGTTATACGCACTTACGCTAATGTGTAATGGTAGGGTGATTGTGAGATGAAATGGAGGACCTACAGTTTAACGTGGAATCCGAACCACGGTGGAGGCCTGGCATTCCCCACATTCACAAGCCTTAAAGTTAGTTTCATGGGAAAATGAGAGTTTACATTTTGTTTGTAGTGTTAAATAGTGACTAGATAAAAAAAAACACGATAGAGCAGAATTTGAAAAAAATTGATTAGATCTCTGTTTGCCCTTCAGTAAACTATCCTTAATTTTATGGTTGGATAAATAATTCCAAAAAAGCCCTCAGGGGAGCTTATGAATGCCCTAGATACCAAGTTTTAGCCCGAAGAGTATAATGTTTTCGTCTTTTGTTTGAGATAGACGGGCAAAGAAACAAACAAACGGCATCGTGAAAACCAATTTTCGGTCTCAGGGGGTCAGGAAACATGAACATTTATTAAAATTTTGATTTTGATTTTTTTGACAGTCACAGTATTTCTTTTTCCACGGGGACGAGACAAAGTAAAAAGACCATCAAATCCCGCCAAAGAGCATAAATCAAATAGCATCACTGTTACAAAACCATTAACAAAAACATAACTTGTGTCCATCAAAGATCATAGCAATAATATCATTTTCATACTTGAATAAAACAATATGTATTCTTATAGCTCAGAAACTATTGACTTAATTAAAATATATTTAAAACAAACAGCATTTATATATCATAGTACTAATCTACATCTTTTTATAATAAATTATTTTGTATCTCAAAAAGTTATGGGGGAAGATCTGACCAAAATTAGAAATGTATGCATATGCATTGTACCCTCAAAGTCATTTTAACGGAGAAATGACAGTTACTATTTTGTTTAAAATGTTAAGCAATGAATATTTACCAAATTTAATTAAAATCATTAGACCAAATTTTGAGAAAATCGATTTTATCTCCTTTTTCCCAACAGTAAACTACCTTTAACTTTAGGGGTGGCTATCTAATTCCAAAAATCCCTAGGTGGGACTAAATAGAAACCCTAGAAACCAAGATTTAGCCCAATCGTTCGGCTCTACTCGGAGATACAGACAAACAGAAACACAATTTTTCTGTTTCAGGGGATCATGAAACGTCGACATTTATTAAAATATCGGGTTCAAATTATTTTTTTTTAAGGTCACAATACTCCATACTTCAAGTGGTCAAGATAAATTAAGATCAATGATAGTCCAATTTTCTAAAAAATAGTAATTTAAGAGTAGTTTAATAAGGATTGATTTTTGAAATTTTTGTCATAGACTATACTAAGTATATTCGATTTTTTCGTAGGCCCTACCAGTTATTTTTATCTTTTAAATAGCCTATTTCTAACTAAAAATAAATCACACTACCGAGATCTAAATTTAATTTTAAATTAGATTATATCCAAACCTATATTGAGTCTTGCAGAGTTAATAATAAAAAGAGTCGAGCTAAGTTTCAACTTTATACAATGTCCGAGGTAAAAAAGATGACTTATGATGGAAAATAGGACGAGTGAGTGACCGAATGAATGAAGTGAGTACCTGAATGGACGGGCTCATAGAATAAGACGGATAAGCCAAAGAAGCTCTATATAATATGAAATAAAATATGGATGGAGAAAGAAAGATAAGACGGATATAGTAGATGGACTTGGGGGTTACCTCTAAAGGTGCATTCAAACTTTTATCGGATTAAAATGTAATCTACTCGTTTCTTGAATTTTTTACTGTCCTTTCTTTGCGATTGCACTCCTTTGCTGCTAACGGTGTGAGAAGAAGTAGGAAGATGATCAATATAGTCCCAGAAGTCGTTTGCTTTGAAATAAACAATGGCCCAGCACGTTAGATGAACATGGTCATTTGGAGAGGGAAGGGTGAATAAATGTTTATTTTATGTTCCTTGTCATTTTTCATCGGTGGATTTAGCATAGTATAGGAATGCATAAAAAGAGACAACTAATTGATAACTATGTTACTAATATCAATGTATTTCTACTTAATACTTTTGTTTTGATATATTAACTTAAATAAATACTGCCCAATTTTCGCGGGAAGGGCTATTTTACAACTATAAAAGTTACTAGGCCTAATTTCATGTATTAATATGTTAACTCATGTTATATGCAGCTGTAGCTTTAAAATAACACTGACGAATAGTTATGTGAACAGTAAACCTCGCTTCCTCCATGATTTTATGTTAGAGAATTTTAACCTAATGGGATTTCATAGCCTTAGGATTTGTGTTTCGATTTTCAGTTGAAATCTCTGCTATTTCTCCTTGGATACCTCCTTGGTGATCAAATAAACAGGAAACAAACTAGTACTGACTGTTTTGTAGCCTAATATATTATTTTATAATAGGACCTATACTATATTAATTAGGGATTATATTATATTAGAGCATATATTATATTATGGCCAATATTGTATTATATTATGTTGGGAATAGCATGCAGCGTGAATAGGAGAATCCAGAACTGTGTTAAGAGTATTGAATTGCAAACCCAATGGGAAGAGACTATTGGGGAGACCTAGACGCAGATGGGAGGATAATATTGGAATATACCTGAAGTAGATAGAGTATAATGAGGTGGACTGGATATAACTAGCTCAAGATAAGGATAGGTGGCGTACTTTTGTAAGTGCGGCAAAGAGCTTTTGAATTCTTAATGCCTTAAAGTATGTTAATAAGCCTATATTATAATCATAGATAATAACCAGTGTTCACATGATTTAAGACGTCAATCTTACAATAGGTGTCGAAATTAAATAACTACATCCGGGATGATCTATTTATTGCTTGGAATTTTTAATTCAAACCACATAGGATGAAACTAAACATTTTTTGAGCGGATGCCATCCTAAAACGGGTAGTCATATCTCAAAACCATTTAATACAGTGTTCGGTTTAGGCTTAAGTAATGTCCTTGACAAATTTGGTTGAAATTGGCCAACACATTTAGCAGTAATAGTGAAACAAACAGACAAATGATATAGTAAACGGCTGAGTTAAAACAAGACCTCGCTCCACTTGGTCATCGATAGAGTGAAATGTTTTCAACACTGATTGCAAAAAATATTTGTAATTTTCTAAAAGGCCCTCTTTGTTAATCCTGGATTTTACTTACAAGTATCAGTTAGGTATAGAAAAAAGCAATTCATTTCTTATTTAGGTATTTGCTTTATGATGGTGTCATTTTTATGATAGTATAACTAAAGTCTGACTTAAGGTTCGTGCTGCCTCGTTCAGAAATAGGCTGGACACAAAACTAATCCCTATATGGCATTATTGTAAATTGTGAGTATTTCATTATTATTATTACTATTATTATTATTATTATTATTATTAGTAGTAGTAGTAGTAGTAGTAGTAGTAGTAGTAATTTTAATAAAAGGTATAGCTATCACCACTTCGGTAGCAGAATGTTCTAAGGCGTTACTCTCGCAATATACTGGACTGCCGATGACGGAGAGATTGGGGTTCAAATCCCGGTCAAGTATTTTTTCCTAATTGAGTGTTCGATATAGCTTCACGCAAATGTGGGTACACTTCCTCTAAACTTGAGCTTTCACATCCCTAACAGAGTAGTGAAAATAGCACATATTCGTACAACCCAAACAACTAGCAAGACATGCTGCAAATATATATATATTATTATTATAAAGATGTATTTAGGGTTATTAGATAAGTACAAGAAAATTAATATATTGAGAAAAAATCAATATTTTCGTTAATAAAAACACGTTAAACATGATATTCGAATAAAGGTTTCCTGCTTATTCTTTCAATACAACCTATTGATATTTATATCGATATTTCACGTGGAGAAGGGATGGAGTAAACAACTGTGATAAATAACGTATGAGGAAAACACGCCCTGTACACTCGGTTGAGATTTGAAGCTCAACCTCCCCCGTCACTGGAAATACAGTTCATCACCAGCTTAACACTTAGATTAGAAGCAGGTAATTTACACTCCTCGAAAAAGCCTCGGCAGGTGACCAAGGCGTTGTACATCAAAGCTTTAAATACCTCGTGTTGGTCAAACACGTCTTTTCAGATGACATTATGATGGTGTGATTGTTTTACTTAAGATAACTTACACCTGGATAGGGATTTGAACCTTGGTCCTATGGTCTCACAACTCCATCAAGCTAGCTAACCAGTCTCTCACTAAAGTTGGGGTTTCACTTAACTCTTTCAATTTCCCAAGGGGCGTAGGTGGGCTGGGCACTACTTTCGATCCCATGCTACCACCAACATTCAAACACTCCACCCCTCCGCCCCGCCCTCCAGGTGGATTGGGCACTGCTACTTTGCAGTATGTTTCCTTCCAAGTTAGATTTGGCTTGATCTAACTCAACACAGACTAACCTAACCTAAACTAACATAACCCTGCTCTCCCTCTTACTAAGAATTATTTTTACCTCGGAGACTATAAAAACCCAATCCACCTGTTTGCAATTTTTTCTAATCGAATCGATGGTGCCCGACCCAACAATCCCTCCCACGAAAAGTGCCTTATCCCTCACCGCTCACCCCCAAATGATACTATCATCTATTACTACAGATTACTTCATAGAACCGCGTTGGTTGATAACAGAACTTATCACCAATAGTCTAGTTTTACAGGGATGGGGAGGTTGGGATTTGAATCCCAAAGTGAATTGTGTATTTAAAAAATACCTTTCCACTTTCTCCCACGCAAATGCGGTTACCAAATTAGAACTACTACGTTTCTAATCTGTTGGCAAATTTATAGTGCGTGTAACGCGGACTGGTAATAAGACGCGGCGGGAAGTAATACAATAAAAACTAACTTTGTATTCGCTTAAGCTATAACGAGGAAACATTATTTTTTAAACAAGCTTCAAATGTGAATGCGCACCATTTCTGGATAAATTAATCATGTATCAACTATTTTACTCTCAGTCATTTCATTTTTCATCCATTTTCTCCAGAATCCACGCCAGATACTGGACCGCAGGTGCAAATGACAAGATGACAAACATCTAATAAATCCAGTATTCGGTACAGTATAAAATCAATACAGGCAGAGAGTCGGTCGAGTGATAAATTTTATTATTTTACAAATGAGGTGGACCCCGATTGAGGAAATGTGCACGTGCAAGCGCAGAGGGGTTGACTGGAAATTGGAAGAGTGCCAGTGGATGCAACATATTTTGGAAAAAACAAATATCGTGCAAGGAATCTAACAAAAATAGTGAAATGTTGTATAATTTGATTTGATAAATAAATAAAAATAAACAATACAAATGAGCAAAGTAGATCTGGACTAAGATTACACTAATGATGTAGAGACGAGAAAGATAGAATGAAGAGGAAATGTACTCGCATTTGCGTGGAGAGAAAGTTGGGAAAAATTTAGGGGAATAACAGCTCAGTTCACCCAACTAGAATACAAGCTCCAGTCTCTTCCCGCCAACGGCAAGACAGACAAAACGAGAATAACGCCTTTTCCCATGTGATCTTTGGTACGGGTAGCTAGAGTTCCATTTTCATAAGCAGAACCTGTAAGAAAATGTATATAAAATAATTGCGGTCAACATTAATTAACTATACTATTGATGTTATTTTATAAATTATATTGATAATATGTATGAAAAGTTACAGCTGAAGATCACGTGACTTGACTTTGGAATAGCTGAAAATTTATACAGTAACTTTTATAGTTGCAAGATAAAGACTTCTCATAAAAATTGGACAGTAGTAATAAATTATAACGTGTTCCCAACCAAATAGCTCACCACAACATATTAATAAGTCTGAAGACATTATTAAGCCGTATTTAAATTCTATCTTAGCCTAAAACTGTTACGGTAATATTTCAATGGCTGGCATCGAAGTGAATGATTCGTATATTTAATTGGAGTCAGCTGCTGCTGTCGTTAAAAATTAATGAGGTAAACATTTCGCGCGTCATACACACAGCTCCCATTTCAGTCTAAAGTATTTTTTTTAACTAAGATATACAATGAGTAAGCCATCATCTTCCATTTGAATACGCTTTTCAACGCCTTCGAAGCTAGCAACTAACAAAACGTTATAATCTCGAAAATTCAATACATGCCACGAGAACGCTTTTTAATACGGGTATTCAATATGCCTTTCATTAAAACAGAGAGTTTATCTGCAAAAGCCTTACAAACTAACTTCACCTAGCGTATTATCAAAAAAAATTAATTAGAAACGGTGCTAGAAAAACTAACTTTATCCATAGCAGTACCTATAATACTAAACACCTAAATATAGAACCTAGATATTTGCTAATTGAAGAGAATTAGGGTATATAAATAGTAAGCTAAATATTTCCGTAAGCACCACCTGGATTCGATTTTAGGACACCCCAAGACATGTCGTTGAATACGTTGATTGACCAATTAGCCCCGGAGACCAGTAAGGTGTATTTCTCTTTTTACACCTCTTCTTACTATCCTTCCACACAACACGTATTTTAATTATTCTGTTGTAGTAGAGATAAGAAAGGTGGGACTTAAAAATTACGTTCCCACATTTGCATTGACGTAGAGTTGGAAAAAATTAGGAAAATAAGATTCCAAATACATCAGGCTGTACTTTGAGCCCTGAACTCTCCATGGCCAATCAAATATAGGCCTACTAGATGAGCTTGACATCTAGGCCGCATGTCCACCGATACGGGCCAATTTGTGGTTATAGAGATATTTAGATGACTAGTAAAACACTTTAGGAGCTGAATACTCTTAATATGTGAAAAAATACTGATGTTTGATATCAATGAGAACACACTTACATTCATAGCTTACATATGAGTTAAGAGACTTATTGTTTCTAGACTCAACATCAAATCTACAGCCGACAGGACCAGCGTGTAGTGCAACATTCAACAGTTTTGCTTTAAACGACGTCATGGGGTGTTTTAAACATTTTAATTTATTATTTAAAACATTCACATATTTAATTTAAATGTATTTAGAATGTTCTTCTTACACACATAGCTGCTAAGTTTAGTTCACTACTTTAATTCATCACATTTTAAATTTCATATTATCTTTAGGTGTATTTTTAGCATTAATATTTGTTAGCTTTTATTTACTATTTAAAACATATTTAATTTCAACTTATACTGACTGTATCTCTAACACACAAAGCTCTATTAGTCGAGATCAGTTCAGAGGTAGTAAATGTTGGCAGATGTACAGTCCATGTTTATCCTATTTGCGTCTTTTCAAAAATCATGCATTTTAAACATTTTATACGTCATTAACCATCAGGTTTAGGTTTTATTAATTTGCTAATATTGTTATAACTAACCTGTCGTAGATAAACTTAAACATTAGTTACCATTATAATTAGCTAGATCAAAACAAACCCACATATCATTAATTTGAAATATTTGTGTTTTTTTTATGTTAAGCAATTTATTTCCCAATAGGTTTGATGACATAAAAACATCTTCAGCAAGATGTTATATTCGCTCCATTCGTAGTCAATGACCTCCGGAGGAATCTTGTTTTGTTAACCTAAACTTAACGCGAGTGAAAACAACCATTATATCGGTGTGATAGCAAAAGGTTGAGCTGTGAAATAGGACACGTAAATATATTCATTTTAAAGCAGAGAAATGATGGTACTATTTTCGTGAAGAGAATAAAAAGTAAACGCCGAATTAGGCATAAAACTGCAAGTCTATCTTGTCGGGCTACCCTATGGTCTATTTTGCAGCCTATAATATAGGGTCATACTACAATTTGTCAAGCTAAGACTGCTTCTACCTTTCAGCGTAACTAAATGTAGGAGTGAGTAAAAATTATGCCACAGTCAGAAATATATATATCGGTCGCATCTGGTACAGGACCATTTGCTGAGCAGGAGCGATCTAGGAGTAGTAAGTATATTTTACAGACGCTCTCGAAGAAGCAGTGTTTATATATGCTTAATCTTTTCTAAGCTCTTTATTTACCTCAAGTTGTTTATGAGAACATAAAATCCATTAGTGCAGCAGATAATAATGAAAACATCAGCTTCTGAAATGTAATTCTGTATATGAGAAGCCAATGGGCCCTCCTATTGTAGACACAACTAACAGGATGACTGGGGAACTTCTAGCACCCACACCGGTGAGCACGCGAGCAAACATATGGGCTGGTTAGCTTGTGGCGAAGAGGCAAATGTTTGAATCCTGGACGGGTATACTGAGGAGGCTTTTACTGAATCTGCTTCCATGGAAATTCTGGTAAAATCCTTCTAAGTTATAACCTTCTCATATCTACCTTAATGGTGTGGATATGCAACAGGCTGAATGGGTATTAAATACTAGGTACACATAAAAAAAACTAATGTTTATAGACTCTCACATAGGATTATTGTTGGAAAGAACTTTTATAAAATACAGGCATATGGTCAACATTGTTAATATTTTACTTTATTACTAATATACACTATTATTTAATATGTATTGGTATTATCCATGAAAAGTGACACATGACTATGTATAAATAGCTAAAAATTGTTTTAATAGCTTGAGCATCAAACATTTCTCTTCCATTTAAATCGGACTATAGCTTATATTATTACAATTTTTTTTAAGTCAAAGTAGAACCTACAGTTTACTTCTTTTTCATCGATTTAACTCCACTACCGCATCTTACTATCTAATTGAGTTGTATGCTTATGTAATAGTTACGCTAATAATAATATTAATACCTGCTTTGGTGCCCGCATGGTCTAAGGCATCACTCTTGTGTTAGACTAGACTGCCGATGAAATGAAGATCGGGGTTTGAATCCCGGTTGGGTATAGTGAGGGTGTTTTTTATAAAATTATTTTTCAATCTCTCTCCCCGCAAATGCGGATATAGGTCCTCTAAAATTCAACCTTCCTTATCTCTAACTCATTAGGGTAATTAGTACATATGCGTAAAAACTAAACAGGTTGTAAGAAGCGGTACAAATAAAACTAATAATAATAATAATAATAATGGGCTAGAGATAATATAGGTTTAATTTAGAAAAATGTACCTCCTATTGCTTGGTGTGAGAGTATAAAACCATTTAGGGGATTCTACCCTCAGTACACTCGACCGGGATTCGAGCCCAAATCTCCACTTCATCAGGAGATCAGTCTGTTACAAGAGTGACGCCTTAGACCAGCTTTTCTCAAACTCTTCCCATTAGTGGACCACTTGATAAACATTATATTAATATGCAGCCCACACACCTTGATATACTCGTCTGTTCAAACTATTTTTGTCTTAGGCACTTAAGAGCGTGGATCATAGTAGTTTCAACTCGGATCCAGGTTCGCGCGTGTTATGGGAGGGAAAAGAAAAGAACAAGATATGCCAGAAATGTGCGCAGTGCATCCGTATTTTCATGATTAATTGAAATTTTCCGATGTGACGATGGGGGACAAAGCGATCAAGTTTCTTGTTAATAACAATACTATGTCCCTATTAATACAGGATAAAGATTTGTGCACAATCCTTAGCTGTGAAACCATTCTAAAAGGGAAAAAAAGGCCTTTTCAATTCAGTTTTTTATCCAAATACAATTAAATATTTAAAAAATGTAATGTATTAAGAATTTTTATTATCTCTTCATCTCCATTGATGTTTAATCAAAAATGATCCACGTTCAATAGTGTTGGTGTAAATTTATGATTTTGAGCCGGCTGTATTACAGAGTTGATGGGCATGTTAGGCACGCTCTTAATCTGTCCATTTTGTGCTCTTTAGTTATTCCACTTAATATATTTATTCTTTCCCTGTGGTCTCGACTGCGGACCAACTTGCCAACCACCATGGCCCACAGTTTGAAAACCACTACCTTAGACTATTTGAACACCAAGATGTGTTCATCAATAAACTACTAAACAATACGATTGAGCCAGTAAACAGCTTCGTATTTTAAAATATTATTTAGGTTATTAACCTGTACACCATAAGAAAAAAAACACACACACACATATATATATAAAATCGCAACACTACAGTTTGATTTTCATAGCAAGACAGTTATTTAAAAACTGGATGTTTCCACGATGGTAGATGAAAAAAGGCTCCAACGCTTACATTCTTATTTCGTTCAATTAGTAATGTAAATATAAATTATACCGTAACCTATAAGGAAGTATTCAATGGCGTGGAAAGCTCATTTATCTAGGAGGGAGGAGGGTTCGTTAACAAATTCTAGGGGGGTCCGGAACCCCCAACCACGCCCTTTCTTTCAAACTTTTCATAGTTACAAAGTAAGTAGGTATTTTGAGAAAATGGGTTGGGGAAGGGTAGTAAGACTTATCTACATAAGCTACAAACACCACTTCTGACAATTCAGTTATTTAAGCTGCTATTTTCTCAGGGTGATTCCTCAAGTAGGATCTAACAGGGGATAGCAAGAATGTTTGCCTCATTTTCTCGGACATCACTTATTCGGCTCATCCCAAGAAACGTCATGTTTTCCAATACCATATGAATGTATGAGAAAAGAAGTACAGTATTTGAAATGTTGACATAGATAATCTTACAATCTGAAGTTGTACAAGGTGTATCTTGAAGGTGAATAATAAAATATTCATTAACTAATATTTGGTTGATGACATATACAGTTAAAACTGCAGTAAAAGTAAAAATCCTAAACACTAAACTATTAGAAGTTTTTGATTACTTTAGATTAACTTATAGTTTATGAAAAATATATTTATATAATGTAAAATGTCAATTAGTATTTTAAATCAATGTTTGTGGACAATAGTGGGCCTCCCACTTCCTATAAAAATCACGATTTAGCTCAGCCTTATACAGCCACATTTAACACTAAACATTCAGTTTTTGGACATAGAATATGCTTAATTGGGTATTAAGACGAACTAAACAAATAGTCAAATTCTAAACATCCCTTGTGATCACCAATACTGTAGTAAATCTTTCTGACCACTCACCAAGTATACATTTATGCCACTGAGGGTAAAAGTGACACGTTTAAATGTATTTAAGGTTGACAGACCAAAAAGTGAACTTACTTATTCTACTTCTAAGTTACCAAATAAAAATCACTCTAGGTGTATCAATACAATATAAATAAAGTTGTTTACAGCCTAATTTTAATATGAAGGCCTTTATCAGACAGCTAAAGTATCTACCATATCTAATTTAACGCATTTACTTGTCTTCACCTTTATATATATTATTAATATCAATACAATAACACTAATAATAGAGTAAAATGTTACCAATGCCAACCGCAAAGAAAATGTTGATATTTTATAGGGATGACCTGGTGGTCTAAGGATAAGGTGTCGGACTTCTGTGCTGGGGTCCGGGGTTCAATCCTCGGTCCCGGCACAGATTTATCTGATTAACAAACCCTTCCTTCAATGTAGGTCCTCCATTTCATCTCACTATCACCCTACCATTACACATTAGCGTAAGTGCGTATAGCCCGAACGGGTAGTAAGACACGGTGATGATAATAATAATAATAATAATAATAATAATAATAATAATAATAATAATAATAAACGCGTCTAGGCCCTAAAAATTTTAATGTATCTAATAGGGTAGAAATGAAAAAAGTATAATTTAAAGGTCACATATTTATTAAATAAAAAAACACTCAAATACACCCGCCCAGGATTTGAACCCGAGCATAAAAGGTCATCATCAAATCATAAAAGACGTGCTTAGCACCTTATTCCACGTGCTCACCGATACGGGTATATGTGCTGGTTGGTTAGTAAAACAAAGAAAGTGCGCGTTAAAAGTCTACTATACCTACATCGAGGTGCACGCAGATTAAATGTCAGACAAATGAGGGGTAAATTCGGTTTGAATCACAGCCAGTCCAACAAAGATGTTTTTCTTAAACAGTTCCCTCCCAACACACCCTCTACGCGCATGTGAAGGTATATTTCCTATTAAAATTCAACCTTACATATCATTACTACATTAAAGTAATTAAAATCCGCTTCGGTGGTAGAATGGTCTAAGGAGCTACTCTCGCAATATATTAGCCTTCCGAAGACGGGGAGATCGTGGTTTGATCCCGGTCGGTGTACTAATGGTGGTCTTTCATAAACGGTTTCCCAATACATCTCCCCGCAAATACAGCTACAATTCCTCTAGATTCAGCCAACATTTTTCTCAATCCACTAGAGCAAATAGTACATAAGCGTATAGACAAAATGGGTAATAAGATGCATTGTTAAAATTAAAGAAGAATGTAATTAAAACGCATGTAGCTTGGATGGGTAGTAAGACATGATGAAAGAAAAAATCTAATAAAGAAATATATGCAGTCTATAATCTCCATCAACGTAAGATTGCAAGACCATTTGTTGAGTTAGTGTCACTTTTTGCAGTCAAAACTTTCACAAAAAACAATTTATTTGTAACTATTTTTTTATTTTATGAATTTTTACAATGCTGAAACATGAACTTATGAAAATAGCCTTTTAGGTGTTTCTTTTTTGTGGAAGCAGAATTTATGGTTCACTTAAAACTGCATTACAAATGAAAGTTTCTAAAAGACTACATTCTCTTCACAAATTAAGATGGCGAAACAGACAAAATGAAGGCGGTTGATGAGGTTAAAACCATCTTTGGTCATGTTCATGCACATGTGTTTACAAAATAAAAACTAATTTTATATTACTCTTTATGTAAGTTACAAAAATACATTTATTTATCTTAGTGGCCAAATTATAGCAAGATACAAGTGTGAATATTATGATTTTTTAATTTATTATTTCATATTTTCTTTAATCTCTTTGTTTCCACAACCACAAAGCAAAAAATATAAATGTCTTATTAATATCTTATGTTCTTTGTGAAGGTTACAAAAAATACTGATTACATAGTTAATCCTTAGGTAAATATGATTAGAAGCGCTTATTAACACTTTTCATTGATAATATAGTTTTACTAAAAAAATCATAGCTATTTCTACATTAGTGACTCTCAACCAATTTTTGCAATAAAAATCTTCTGCTAGCTGTCACATACCAACACTCTCCTACCGTCGATAAACTTAGAGATTTTATTTTAGACCATATAGTGCAAATTTCTGTATTCCTTTTTTTTTATATATATAGAATATGGTACAACGTTATCACTAGTCTAATACACAACGCGACAACTGTTTTGAGCTGTATCACCTATCTAAGTTAGGGGTTATTCGTGGAGGGAAACGTGCTCTTAAGACAACCAGCTAGAAACTTGAAAGTTTCAAAAGAGCTCTGGTAGCCTGGTACTAATGAAGCCGGCTCCAAAGTCGGAACGCTGCCAAGTGGTTATAGAATGGATTAATGAATACTCGATACCTTCTAGTCATGAAACTAAACCACTTAAGTTCATGTCATTAGACAGTAATATATGGAGGTTGGATGTGTTTTGCGGGGCGGGGGAGTGGGACTATCAATTTTCAATAGTTTAATCTACTCCGCAATTTTTCTCGTGTATTTTCATTTAATAAAATAATTGCATAAGACTTATTAATGATATCTCTTGGCTACATGTATGGGTAGTAATTATACCTTAAAAAGGCTAAATAAATTACGCTTTTATATGCGGTAAATTAAATATGACTTTGAAAAGACCCTTTGTGCCAGATAATGTAAACTTTATCCATACAATTGAAAAATAAATAATAGAATTAAACGCTCAATATTATCGCACCAAACATACTAAACAAAATTTATAATTGATCGAACATAATAAGCTTTTGTTTCGGTTTGACCATTATTATGTCTTCTCCCTGTCTGTCCGTATTTTTGACACGCGATAACTATCAAGTACGTAGACTAGTTTTAACTAAATTTGGCATGGACATACTTCGAGCCTGGTCCAAAATTACGTATTTACGCCTAATTTACCTTTAAAGGTGGCAGTCTTACCTTGATGGAGTACACTATGACTCTATCTTATTAGCCGCGACAGTGAAATTATGCAAGGTAAACTTGCTGCTACCTTACAAGGTATACGAGCGGTACGCGATTTCCCAATTTAGCTATCCGTTTCAATACGGCAGCCACTCAAAAGGTTACTCGCTTAAAAGCTCATTTCACGTTATTTAAATTTAAAATTCTAAGCAATAACCTAGGGCGAATTTTTTCAAATGTTGACATATATTGATAAACTGATGTCTTAAGCCAGCTGAATAACGATCTTCTCTATGATTATAATGTACTATTGAATATAGTACCAATGTGTTTATTGCTTAACTTGACCACAAAGGGAAAATATACTCTTCAAATCCAAGGAGAAATTATTGGAGAAATTTCAACCTTAAATCAAAAGAAAAATGTTTACAAATATAAATATTAAGACTGTAATAACAAGAAGAACGTGTAAAAGTTATTATTATGTAATCATTATTTAAATGGAGGAAGCGAAGTATATTGTTCACAGAACTTCTAGTACTCGTACAATACTGTTTGGTATCTTTATTTGTGCTCCGCGATATTATTTCTATAAAGAACTTCCGCATATTTACAATGATGGGATAAGAGTGAGAAAGGTAAGATTTAGAGGAAGTGTACTCAAATTCACGAGGAGGGAGAGTAGGTGATAATTTAGTATAAAAAACTTCACTACACTTGACTGGAACTCAATCCTCGACGACTTTGTCTGGGTGTGGTTGGATTATAATATAAAGGAAATTAATGAACATAGGGTCACCGCTCTTGAATACATTATGATGATACGAGTACGTTTAAATTACTTTTTTACTACACAAAACGTTGCATGAAAATATTAAATTAGTTTTTTTCGTAATTGAGTTTTTAGTTGTAATGCCCAAATTAAAATAGATACTGTTAAAAAAAAAGTTATGAATACAATTATTTAATGTAAAAATAAACAAATAAAATCAAACTTTCAAACACTGGAACATTAATACATAAAATAACAAAGCCAATATCATTGACTGATAGTCTACTGTATATTAATAACGAGACGCTTTGTTGAGTAGACTGATTAGGGAGCGTTCGTATTACGTAAACATCTTAGGGGGGGGGGGGGGTTCGGGGGT
>CABFOV010001318.1:56120-66413 GCA_902141375.1 Timema poppense
GGGGGGGGGGGGGGGGTTTCGAGCTTTGCTTATTTTTTCCTGCAAGGGGGTGGTGGTGTCAGAACACTGCTTACTTAAGACAGAGAATGATGGGCAAAATTGAGAGAGAGTGCATTCATTGCAAGTCGCTTGGACTTTGGGAAGCTTCGGGCAGCAATGAAGACGCTGAGTGGCTAAATGATAAAAAGTGGAGAAGCATATACATAGAAGTAAGCCAAAGCTTGAGTAACCTATCCCTCCCAAAACAGAAATATGATAATTGAAAGTGTTGAGACGTGGATTCAAGGACGTTGGTCATCGGCATCGGATTGAATGGAGCTTAGGGTGGTTTTTTTAATAAATATATATATTCATGTATTTACTAATAATACTTTTCTTATAACTTCAATTAAAAGTAAATTAAAATTTTAAAGTTTGATAATGTTATAGCTTGTTTTAATTTTATCTGTTCAATTATATTAAATTAATTGTATACCAGTGTTAATTGTCAATTATTTTGCAATATTAATTTACACCTCTATGTTAATAATTACCAGCAATTTATAAATCGCATGAATTAAAAAATATATATATCATCGCGTCTTACTACCTGTTCAAGCTATAATAAAAATTGTATGAAATAAAAAATTGTTATTCCTGTGAACAAATTAAAAAAGTCGACAAATCTAACGTAAGCAAGAAGGGGTGGGGTCAGGCATTTGCTTATTTTTACTTACAAGAGGGAGGGAAGGGTTAAAAATTGTCAAAAGTGTGCTTACGTAATACTTGAACACCCCTTTAGTCATTTATCGTTGAATAGACCTTAAATGGTTTTACCAGACCGGAATAATCAATCTAGTTTTTCATAGTCACGTCTTACTACCCATTAGCATACGCTTATGAAATTAATTACGCTAGGGATGAGGAAGGTTAAATTTAGAGGAGTGTACTCGCATTTCCGTGGAGAGAGAGATTGGGAACCCAAATGGGAAAACCATACTCAGTACACCAGACTGGAATCTAACCACTATCTCCAAATCATCCGCTGTCTAATCTATTGCAAGAGTAGCACCTTAGATCATGCGGCCGCCAAAGTAAGTATCAATCTATGATCATACAAGTAAGCTCCAGCTTTATTCAAGCATCTAAACACGTGTTATTTAATAATAAAAACTAAGCAAACAATTAAAAGACTTTTACTAATATACGTACCAAATAGAATATATCAGTCGAGTTTTCCAATAGATAACTTGGTGTAATTAGCACATGTGAGTTATTTTATATTTTTAAAGTTAATAATATGTTGATTCATAAATAAATATTGCAAATTTGCTTGGAAACTAAATTGATAATGCCATTAAATTCATTACTAATACGTAGCTTATTTTGTTTGGTTAATTTTTGAACTTCGCTGTAATCTCAAAAACAGAATATATACTTTTAGTGCATTAGATGTTGAGTAAATATTTTACTATTTATATTTAAACCCATTTTATTTATTTTTTTGAAATATTTTAAGGTAAAAATAACACAATTTCCAAAAAAGATTATTAGTTTTATTATCTGCCATAAATTTATTATAACGTTGACTGCTTGTAATATTTCATAATGAAAATTACTATTTATTTGAATGACAGAAAGGTTAAAACTAAAACTTCACTTTGAAAGAGTTTTAATTAACTAAAAATTGTAAATTATTTATTATTTTCTCACGAAGCGAGGATAAATAAAAGAGTTTATTTCCTAGATTGAAATAATGTTGTATGCAAATATAACGTATCACGTCAATAGTTAAAAAAATAGCTTTAAAAATTATTCGTATCCTTTACTTTACACACGTCAAGAACTCACGACCTATACCGCACGAATGCCGCGACAAAACTCCTGTATAAACAGCCGTATCGCTGACCAGACGAGGGTCGACTGAACTGATCTCGGTGGTTCAGTCGAGAGTAGTGTGCTGCCGCCTCCCCCTTCACTTCCCACAACCAAACCTACCTAAAAGTATGACGTCATCAGAGCCAGAGGAGACACGGAAGAATTGACACGACGACAGACTCTGCCACTATCATAGTGAGAAATGTTTCAAACTATCGAAATATTTACGTTTTTATTTTCTGGGAAGGAGGTTTAGTACTCAATATATTAACAGCTAATGTGAAAATTAATGCATTATTAGTTTTAAGACTGTCTACGAGAGTAAGAGGAAAATTGGTGCTCTTAGTAGCTCAATCGGTGACATGGCAGTTATATAGAGTGAAGGGACCTGGTTCACACACGGATGATGGAAAAGAGAGTTTTTCTGTCAGTTATTAATATTAAGTAAAAATGGAGACATCGGAGGTGAACTAAATTCCTTATATATTTATTTGCATTCTACACAATCGTCACGTGAGAGACCGATTATCTAGACGTAAATATGGCTACAAACTTATAAACTGTATTTATAATGATACTATTTCCTCTTCTTTGAGTCAACAATGATTTTTTTTAATAGTTTTTGCCCACCTGTTGTGCGGATCCTCAACTATGGTTCCCAATTTCAGCTTTTTAGCTCATTGGGACGTATGAAAAATCTTCGGGATTGATATACACGTGATTATACATATTTTTAATAGACAAAATTTCCAGCTCATTCGTCATTGTAGACCATGGTGTAGGGTCTCCAAACGGTAGATAGTGGTCTACGAGTAACTCACGGCAATATTTCCAGTTGTTCAAGCAAAAAATATATATTTATTTACTTTCCAAAGTATAGGAAGATACATGACCTCTAGAAGGAAAATTATCAAGTTCTGATCTGTGTTACACTTGGAGGGAAGGCGTTGTTGTTCTACTCTATCGACCTGTGTGAGCCATCATTTTCAGCTGAAGATGGATGAAAACAACGAAATAGGCTTACAGGTGAACATTTTAATAAATGCAATCGAATGGGAGTGAAACGTTATGTCTTAAAAAATTTAAAATACCTTGTATTTTCTGGTATTAAAAAGGTTATTCCAGTACAAAATTTACTAGCTATGTTGGAAACCTGGTAGTCTAGAAGTAAGGTGTCAGACTTCTAGGCTGAAGTCCGGGGTTCAATCCTCAGTCCCGGCACAGATTTATCTGATTTCCAAACCCTTCCTTCACCTCTGACAAGACATCTTGTGAATGTAGGGAAAGCCAGGCCTCCACCATGGTTCAGATTCCACGTTAATCTGTAGGTCCTCCATTTCATCTCACAATCACCCTACCAATACACATTAGCGTAAGTGCGTATAGCCCGAACGGGTAGTAAGACGCGGTGCTAATAATAATAGTAATAATAATAGATATTTTGAATTAATTCCAATACGATAACGAATCCAAGTCACAGAACATACCTATGATTGCTCAAAGGTGTGATGTATGGTGTACTTGTCACAATAATCTATATACAATAATAAAAGGAAGTGCTTGTCTGTGAGTGTGTTTGTTTGTTTGTTTGTTTTTGTGCGAGGCCCAGCCAAATCTACGGAACGCAGAGATCTGAAATTTTTAAAATATGTGGATGGTAGGGGGTCCAAATGCACCTTGTAGCCGGATTTTTAAATTTTTAATTAGCTTTTTAATTAGGCTATTTTTAACACATTTTTGAAGAAAATATTTTTAAATCTGGTTTAGAATTACGTTTCAGAGATAGCGTTTCAAATTGAAATTAGGCACCATGGGGGAGGAGGGGGTTTATAATATTCTTATACCACAGTGGGTCACGAGCAGTGTGCGGGGGAGGGGGCTTATGTAATTCTTATACCACAGTGGGTCACGGGCACCGCCGTGCGGGATTGCTAGTAGCCAATAAGAGATAGTGCAAATCCTTAATCTGGGTAGCTCGTGACACAATCTGACAGACTGCTCCTTAACTCAATGAGTTAAACATTTTATAAAAGATTATACGAATATATAATAAGAATAGTTTATATTAATAATCTACTTTACCTTCCTAACGTAGTAACATTGCTGTTAAGGCCTGCATTATCAAAATTGTGACCTCTAAAACATTCTTTATGCTCTAATTTATGCATATCTATACACATAAAAGGCTAAACCTACTCAGTCACCCATCATCGTATTTCCACAAAACCTAGGCTGGAAGCTTGAAACATTGCGTGAAGGTTGCTTTTAGGCCCTAGGCAAGAAATTTAAACTATGAGGGGGTTATTAGAGGGGGTGAATTTTCTGTTAATTTATTTATATATATTTTTAACCATGGAAAAAAGAGCCTTGAAATTTAAAATGAAGGTTCCCTTATAGAAGAATTTGGTGAGAGGTTTATAAGAGGTTTTTATTATTTAGAGAATAACAGAAAGTTATATGACTCACTTAATTCACTCATCACCATATTTCCCTAAACTATGGGTTTGGAAACTTGAAATTTTATTTGGCAGGAAGGTAACGGGATTGCCCCGTATAACCGTATAATTCTAAAAGTGGGAAATTTCAAAATGAGTTTCCAGGAAATGAGGAACCTATAGTTATAAAAAAGAACTTTTTAGATGGAGTAGAGAGACAACGTCAGATAGCCAAATTTCCAGCTGTAAAAAAATCATCAGACCTTTCTAATGTAATTTATATTATAGTTAAGAGAGTTCTCTATCATATTCAATGTATTTTTAAGTATTTTCCTGGTCCCTTATTGGTTTTGGGAGTCAAAATTTGGTATCCTGGAAAATGTATGTAATGTGACTTAACCCCATTTTTCCCCCTGTACCCATATGCAGCCACTACACAACCTATAGTTTCAAGAGAGGATAAGGGGCTAGGATATGTGTTTGGATCTGCGTGCCTAGTTCTTTAGCTAGGTTTTTATTCTTTACAAAGGCCTATGATTTAAGATTTCCAGTTAAATGTTTTAAATTAACAGCAAGGTTGGCTTAAGGGCCATGCGAACCGGGCGGCTGCCCGGAACGCCGGCCCAAGGGGGCGCCAAACAGAGCTAAACTTAACCTAACGTAGCCTGGACGTGATATGAAAATAATCCTCAAACTTAACATAACCTAGGCGTAGTTTAGTGGAGTTGCTAAACATAACAATCGTTCACTTTTTCATACTAACATGCAATTTTACATATTAGTATAATTTTGTGGTAGTAAATTAGAATTTAGTGACACTCTCAAAAGGTTATTTTACATTTACCATCTTGACAGAATGGCACCCTAAAACTTTTTTTTTATACAATTATAACGTAAACCGTTCATATTGTCAAAGTGTTTGTTAAACTTCTAATAAAAAAATAGAAAATAACATTTTCTACAAAATAGGTTTTAATAGTTATATTTGTAATTCTAACCGTTTTTGTCTAATCTTGATATGAAACGTTTAGCGTATAGTTAACATTTGTGGAGTTCCCCCTCCAGAATATTTTCCTATCACACCCAGGCTACGTTAGGTTTTAAGATATTAAGTTTGGGGAATTTTTTGTTTTCAGTTAACACAACTCCTATGACGAATGGACTATATTATACACCGGTTGTATAGCGGGTCGCCACAAATCAATCCCGCCCGGGTACGAAATTTACCTTGGGCCGCCCCGGATTAACAGATATATTCCAGTTTGTTTATTAGTTTTTTCGCAAAATTTTCTTTGTTTTCCCTGTTTATTAGAGGCACAAATTTAACCCTGAGTTTTTCACAGCTCATTCGGTTTTCTAGGTACGTGAAAAATTCAGATTGGTTTTTACAACCAGCCCACAAGATAATTACTATGCAATGTTTCACATATCATTCTCTTTCTTGTATTACGTTGAGCTTTATTAAATTGAAGAAAAAAATTGATTTCATTAATAAAATTACACCAACACTTCTTTTAACGTTAAGTCATAAATATTGTGACTAAAAAATAGCAGAAAATCTACGACATACATGAAAAAGCCTCAGTTAGTTGACACCAGAGAGAACCTTCTTCAACCATCATTAAAAATACTTATATATATATATATATATATATATAAGTTTTTGGGAAAGGACACTAAACAAATCCTGCACTTGGGGCCAAAGCTTCTCATTCCCACGTTACTTTCAGCAGACATAATATATAAAAACTGTATATTGTAATACATCGTGAGTTTTTACTCGGATATTGGGATACATTATTTAATTTAAAAAAATTAAAACACGGATGGAATAATCAATATCATAATTACTAAACAAACCAAAGACAGATAGCAAATTAATTTACAAGACATAATTACTAACACGAAAATGATTGAATAAATTGTAATGGAGAAACGAAACATTTTGACTATAGTAATTTTGTGAACGGTAGACCCCGACTCCCTCTGTGTTCATATTGTTGGATTTTAAGTGGAGATATATCATATTCTCCTTGAATTTGAAATTAATTTTCCTAGGGGATCAAGCTAGATATAAAACAAATTCATTTTAATACTATATTCAATAGTAAAATAACAACCGCTGTTCACGTTGTTTAAAACGTCAGTCTCGCAATATATGTAAAAAATAATAATTAAAAACTACCTGGATACTTGATCGATTGCTTTGCAATTCAAAATACTTGAAATAAGCTATCAAACAAAAAACTTTCCAAGCGACAGACGTATTGGTACGAAAAATAAGATTGAAACATCTTTTGTTCTAGGTTAAAAGAATATCCCTAACAATGTTTGTCCAAATTGGTCCACACAAATTTGACAGATATCGCGTGGCAAAGATCCGTACAAACAGACAGACGAAATGTAAAATGCTCAAGTTAAAACAGAACCTCGCATCACTCAGTCATACAAATAGTCAATATGTATACAGTTTATAAAGTAACACAAACCACACAGCTTACCCGTGTCACACACGCACAACACAATCCAGAGCTATTTTACTTAGGTTACACTTTTCCTAGAGCTTATTTTTCTTACCAGCCTCTAAATGGCACGTAGACCACCCCATAGAGCTGTAAGGCAGTGGTTGTCAAACTGTGGTCCGTGGTAATAAGCCAGGTGGTCCGCAGACGAGACCACATGGTAAAAATAAATATTAGATGAAAGAGCTAAAGAGTACAAGATTGACAGGCAAAGTAAGAGCGAAATTCCAAGAATACTTTGTACCACGATTAGTATGTAAAGTATGCATATTAAACAAATTCAAATACAAACTCTGTATTTTACTACTAACTAAATACGTAAACTCCATTGACCCTAAAAGGTATAAGTCTAAGCTTGACGGATTGCAATAGGGCCCTAAATTACTAGCTAGGTAATAGTGGAAACCTGCGAGGGATGCTTGTTACCTTTAGGGTAAACGAAGGGTACATGTGGATGTAGTTCAATCATATGTACACATTTACATAATTATAGATATTGCAATGTAATGGGAATACCATTATATTCTCACTAATGGGCTCATAGAAGCATTTCAGCGTGGTGCAGAGTGGACGGACAGAGTGGAAACTATTTCTATCCGCGCTGATCAGATGACGATGAAAGGTTTTGATTGGCTTAGAGCTGGCCATGTGAATCCCCAGTAGAGATATTTGGTTTAAATGAGCTGGATGAGGAATGGTAATATTAAATAAATTATATTACCCAGCACCTTAGGCCAGTCGGTAGCACATATGGCTACTGAGCTAAGAGTTTCGAGTTCAACGCCAAGCATGGCCTAAAATGTATGAATTAGAGAAACTGTCTCACTCTTTCACAGGGATAAACTGATTAATTGAGGGTCATGGCACTGGATGAGCTTGTTTTAAAATTAAGGTAGTGTGGACCTGCCTTTGTGGGCACGCGGGCTAAATGTCAAGCTTATCTGGTATGGTTTGCCAGTGACGGGGAGGTCGGATTTCTAATGTCGACCGGGTGTACTGAAGGTGTTTTTCCCTCAATTGTTTTCCACACTCTCTCCACGAAAATGAGGATACATATACTTTAATTTATACTTTTATCATTCCTACCCCATTAATTCAATTAAACCCGCTAACATCTATGGGTAATAAGAGGCATAGTAAAGTTAGTTTGTGAGGCATTTGCTAGATATAAACATTTAGTTTAAAACGTATCAATAATACTCGCGATTATAAAATAAATGATACACCAATCAACATTACTCTGGCTATAAGACAATGCCTCACACCTCAAACCTCTCTTATGGCACACTCCTGACTCCTAGTCCTCCCCCTCTAAGTGCTCAAAGCTCAAAATTGAGCCTCGGCCTTCTGGGCCGGACTATAGAAAGACCGAACACACCAAAGTATATCGGTCTTTGAATTAAAAAATATATATTTGATAAACATCATAATCTATAAATACATTCAATAATGTATTCTATTTATTTAACTAACTAAATAAAGGCGGTATATTGGCCACAGGATTGTATTTGTTTATTTAGTATTTTGCAATGTTATTAAAATATATTTACACTCTATATGTATACGTTAGTACATATTATGTTATGTGTCATCAGACAATATATTGCTGTGGAAGTTATTATAAATATATAATATTTATGATCATACAGTATGCCTACATATTATATCTAAAATTGGGGCTCTAGCTAAAGTTAATTATTTTTTAATAAAAATATTCTTACTCAAATAAGATCAAAGTAATATGGTTTTGTTCAAGTGATATAACAAACATAAGTGGTAAACTCAGGGTTTAGATGTTTTATATTTAGGTGTTTAATATTAGTATAAACTTGAATATTCAATAATCTAGTACGATTGTGGGTTCGGAAGTCTCGTGTACATTTGGAATGACTTTCGTTTCGATGTTCGAATATCCACCATGCATAAAGGAGGGAAAATGTTAAAGGAATTCCGTTTAGTGATATGGACGTTGTCTAAGGTCAGTTTAGATGTCATTAATTATATTTTGTTTATTGACGATATTCTCGTTCTTAATTAATGTGTAAAAGGTATTTTTATTTGTTATTTTAAGATGTACTAAAGAACCTTTTGGAATTTAATCAAAGATTTTTCCCGGGGGAGAAACCTTTTAAGGGGGCATCACTGATTTTCTATCTTTTTTATCCCCCTACTTCAAATTAAATTCCCAAATGGTGACCTGGCGGTCTAGGGGTAAGGTGTCAGACTCCTGTGCTGGCGGCCGGGGTTCAATCCTCAGTCCCGGCATGGATTTATCTGATTAACAAACTCTTCCTTCACCTCTGACAAGACATCTTGTGAATGTGGGGGAATGCCAGGCCTCCACCGTGGTACGGATTCCACGTTAAACTGTAGGTCCTCCATTTCATCTCACAACCACCATACCATTACACATTAGCGTAAATGCGTAAAACCCGAACGGGTAGTAAGACGCGGTGATAATAAAAATAATAATAAATTCCCAAATATTACAGTCATTGAAATATATAATGTTTCAATTATGAAAATTAATATGTAAAAAGCCTTCCCATCTCAAAATCCTGGGTGTGCCTCTGGTCATAGATACCAACCTAATGTTATAATTTATACACTGATCATTTGTTGGCGATACAAAACCACTCCTTTGAAAACACATCTGTTTCTCAACAGTCACACTTGTCAATGTAATCTCATATTGGCAGCCATAGCTCCCAGCACCAGTTGTGTATATCCCTTGTCTCCTAGTTCTTAAGTGTGTTGAGTATTATAAGACATTCAGAGGTCCTAAGAGATTTATTCGTGTAAACCGACAATATGCCGAGTATGGTAAAACCATTAGCCAGCGTCCCACATATTATAAATATGTATTCTTGTACAAAGCCTTGTTAAGTTATCCACGCTTGTCAGTGTCCTAGTAGTAGTTCACTGATGAATGATTTTTAGAAAAATATGAGTTTTTTTTAAAAAACAGATCTAACAATTTTGTTTAAAATTGGTATTTGCACTTTATTTCATATGATTAATAATATTATAATATGTTGATTTTTGTAAAATGAATTAATTTAAGACCCGCCTCTGTGACGTAGTTGGCTAACGCGCTATTCGTGTTGAGCTTGAATGCTGAGGACGGGTAGATCGAAGTTCGAATCTTGGTCGGGTGAACTGGGGGGGGGTTCCTAAATGGTTTTCCACTCTCCTTCCACGCAAATGCGGGTTCACTTCCTCTAATTCAACCTTCCCAATTCCTAATCCACTAGAGTAATTAGTACTTAAAGCGTATAACCCGAACGGGTAGTAAGACGCGGTGCTAAATAATAATAAAAAAAATAATTTAAGTGTAGCTTACTTACGTAGGAATTTATATTTGAAATTTTTCAAAAATGGCTTTTAAGATTTAGTTTCGTACAAAATGGGTTCCTGAGAATTGTTTTTCATGGTAAATAAGAATATATTTTTACTGTATCTTATGGTAGTTCTTGAAT
>CABFOV010001318.1:66688-123578 GCA_902141375.1 Timema poppense
GAGTGCATGCATTTTTGTGGAGGGAGTGTGTAAAACCACTATGGGGAAAAAAAATCACCCTCCGTAAATCCAACCGGAATTAGAACCCCGATTTCCCCGTCATCGGCAGTCTAGCTTAACACGAGAGTGGCGCCTTAGACCAAGCGTTTAACAAAAAAAAATTAATTGCGACCATAATTATTACATTTTTCCGGCCTGGCGACCCAAAGTAACATTACATCTAGTTTCCATTGCCAATATTTTCACAAAAGTGTTTGTTAAATTATTTTAATTGAATTAATTTAAATTGAAAAAAACAGAACTAATTTCAATAACCTTTTGAACAGACAAAATGTAAAGTACAATTTCTAATTTAAAAAGTTACTTATCTACAATGTTTGGTATTTTACTAAAAAAAATACTATTTCAGTGGGTACTTTAATGGTATTTAAATCTCGGGGAGGAATTTTTTGAGTTTTTATTGTATATATCAAATGTTTTTAGCATAAGTGAACTAATTTTAGCAACTCTTTAATTTGACAAACAGAAAATTACACGATAATTTTCTGTAAAAATGTGACTTGATTGCAAAATTGGTTATGTTACAAAAACAGTTTTTCAGTGACAACCGTGATGTTGCTTTATTTTATTGGTGAGCTCTTAGAGTTTGAGTCGTATGTTGGGGATAATAGAACAACGCCAAACGTTCTGAGAGTCTTCTTGATCGTTACAAGACTTGAAAATTATAATTCACATAGATAGGCTATATTGTCAAAATAGGGCAAATAGCTATTTCAACCTCACGAGTGAGAATGGGCTTGTCTTTAAGCTAGCTCCAAAATTCCATGCACAGGCGCGTTCAAAAGTTGTTTTAATTAATATTTCAATTAATAATTCTTCATAATGGGCAAGCCCAAACTGCACCAGTAATTAAGAGATTAAAAATTGTTCATTTAAGCCGGACCCGAATTGCGCCAAGTCTAATTCAGGTAGAAGAGGTGGGACGAAATAAACAAACACCAACGCAAACAAGCTCTCGCCGCGTCGTGTCTTCCCTTCCTGAATGTAAAGACGCTCTAAGAGCCCTCAACAAGATCTGTATTAGCTTTTCTGACAAAAGTCTGGCCAGTATTAACAAATTATCTCAGCAACGGAAACTGTCCAGATGTGTAATTTTTTAATTTTTGTTCGGGTTTGGTGTGGACTGTGATATTAGCAATAATTATTGATATGGAAAGGATTTATAGTGAAAGAGGGATAGATCTTATGTCTATAATAATTATACATATCGACAGGTGAATCAATTGAATTTGACGAGGTAAGAGAAGTGGAGATGCACTAAAAAGGACTGTAAGGCCAAAATATTCACACTTGATGGCCAAAGTATTTTCTCACGGATTGGAAGACCAACACAACCCCGAACCACTATTAGATCAAGAGTTGAACAGAAACTCCATCAGCAACTCCGTTAAGATGAAAGCTGAGGTAATTGACGTAAGGCCTTTAAAGTTGATCCACAAAGAGCTACACATAGAGAAAAAACTATACAAACATTGATCCACAAGGACATGAAATGTTTCAGAAATAACATTAACTGCCAAATTTGCATAAGTCTTCTGACAAAATTCAATTAGCCTTAGATTAAATTGAACTAAATAATATTCTAGACGAATTTTTTTTAAAAAAGATAAGGGGTTGTGATATTTTTTTGTGACTCAAATCTTGAGTATTTGTGTCAGAATGAAATTGTGTTAGTTGATGGAACCTTTGAATACGGGCCGAAACATCTTTTTCGGCTTTTTACTGTACACGGGTATTTCAAAGGGCCATACATACCTCTGGTTATTGCCTACTTAAAGAGAAGAAAAGGCAGAGCTACATAGAAACTATGATAATCCTAAAGGACGAGTGCGAGAACAGACAACTTCACCTTCAACCTTTATACATTGTGATTGATTTCGAGCAAGCGCTCCATGAGTGCATCGTGTCAACATTTCCACAAACCAAGATAGTAAGTAGGCTGTCGATCTCATTTGGTACAAGCATAGTAAGCGAAACAATTTTATTTTACAACTTTACATAAATACTGTTATAACTTTTGACTTGATAGTTGAATATTATAATTTTCATTGTTGATTTTTTTTATTGCACTGCGTTTTACTACCTGTTTGAGTTAAACTTTTATGTGCTAATTATAATAGTGGGCTTTGGGATTAGATATGTTGAATGTAGAGAAAGTGAATCCAAATTTGCCTGGAGGGAGAGTGAAAAACTATTTAGGGAAAAACTCCTCCAGTTTACTCGACCAGGATTTGAGCCCCAACTCCCCAATCATCGGCTTAAGTAATTTTAGTCAAAGTATATATCTGGAGAGTTTTAAAAATTCTGAATAGGGCTGTATAATTGATCTTCAGAAAAAAAAAGAATTATAGGCAGTTTACTAATGACTAATTTTAAAAGAATTCAAAATTTCTCAAAAATATCTTTAAAAATTTTGATTAAAACATACACCTTGGGTGTATTTAAGATGACAATTAATACTGTATACTTGGTTTTTGGGGGCAAAGTTCTTTTAAGGGTAATTTGCTGATGACTAGTTTTCAAAAATTAAAAATATTTTGAAATTATTTTTAACGATTTTGTTAGTAAATAGATTAAGCTCTGTGAAGTGTGTGCCCCTCCAAAAATCCTTTGTATGACTTGTTTTCTATGTTTGACTTGTTTTTTATGTTTTTTGTTGCTATTATATTATAATCTAGCTTACATTTAGATAATATTGACAATGTTTTTAAAATGGAAATTTTACTGTGACGTTTTAATGTTTGATTTTTTTAATACAGTTAAATAGTTAGTTAAAAAAAATTTACTTGTGTCCTTCTTACCACCCGGCATAGCATTAATATTTGTTTATGTTCACAGATGACGAAATTCTGGTCGGGTCTTGAGAAGGGGGAGTATTGGCGCAATTTGGGTTCAAGTTAGGTGGATTGGCGCAATTTGGGCAAGCCCTTCATAATATTCCAGTTTGATGTAGGGTTAGTAATTGTAATATTTCCTAGTATTTTACCATTTTTTCCGAGAATTTCCCGCGTCCCTAAGGAACATCCTTGCGACCTTCATTTGGGTCACCACCATGGGTTTGGAAACCATTGCCTTAAACCACGCGGCAAATGAAGCAGCTGAAGTAGAAAATTAAAATAAATGTATCTACCTGAGTAATATTTAATTTGTTTTGTTCAAAAATTTATAATGTCATAAAAAGTGGAAAAAAGTACCTTAACTCGCTGGGGATTCAACTCCACCCTTCACGTCATCGGAAAGAACGCAAGTTTATAGCCCATGTATCAACCAATGACAGTCCTTGTCTATCATATAAAATATTTATTTTAAGAGAAACATTGAAAAGGTTAAACCTTAAATCAAATAATTGTACATTCGAGACTTAATTAATAATATTCCAGCAGCAAACATGTATGCATGCATGCACGTGTGTGCCATCTAGTGTAATTAATATTTCGTGCGTCGCGTGACAAGGTGAACGCCCTATGACGTGGCTGTTATGCTGAAAAACTCCGAACAAAGAGGATAGTAGCTTATTAATTTGCATTTTTAGAACATCCTTAGTTGTGATCGAAGATGAAAATTACATATGTTTTTTTACTATTTATTAAGATTATTTAAAGTGCGCTTTCTTAAGCAACTTACTAGTATTTCTGTGAACAGTAGACTTCGTTACATCCATATTATTAGAATTAATCTTTGGATTTCAATTTGAAATATCACGTCTACTTTCTCATTGGATTTCAAGTTGATATGTTTCCTTTCCAAGTTAGACAGAAAACAAAGAAATACTACTCATATAATCAATACTACGCTAAACTCATAGATATTAACCACTGTTCACGTGGTTTAGGACGTCGGTATAGCGATACATTTCAGCATTTAAAAAATATAGACTTATGTTATTTTATCTAGGTTCAAAGAATATCCATGATTAATTTCGTTAAAATTGCTCCACGCATTGGGCAAAGGTCACGGAACAAACAGATAAAAGAGACAAAATGCCAAACAGTCGAGTTTAAAAAGGACATCACTCCACCCATCCAATTATTTTAACAAACAATTATTATTTTTTTCGACGTGTTTTACCACCTGTTTAAGCTATACGCAAACACAAGTATTAAAATCTAGCATAATTCTTAGACCAGACATAAAACCCGTTCCAACGCCCGTCAATACTTCAATGTTAGTGAGGAAACACCAGTCTCAAAGGGGATCAATTTCGTGGCAATGGCAAGAATATAGCCAGGGACTCTTAGCTTACATACATGTACATGCTAACGGCTGAGATGAAGAGTTTGATATATCATAAGTAAGAAAAGCTGTACACACTCCTGCCACGATCTAGGATACTTTAAAATATCAATAATTTAATATATTTAACTTTCACTACGCGGGTATCATCATAAAAAGGAAATATTAAATATATTATAAAATTACAAAAGTTAAAAAAGTTTACATACACATAACCTATATACATATATATTATAATAAAAAATATTTGTATTATAATTGAGTTGAGTTCAATATTTTACGAATCCTTATCTAGAATTCTAGTATTCATTTTACCTACGAATCCTGAGCCTCAGATTCGAATCCGAATTTTAGAAAATAATTATGATAAACATAAAAGTTTACCTTACATTATTCTTACTTTCTCACTATCTTACAGATATAGAAAGTATTTTGATCGTCAACAAAAAATTAACTCCGAGACTTTGATGAATCTCGACGTTTCGTGACCCGTCGAATCCTAAAAAGTGGTTTTATAATTTTCATCTCTCTGTCTTTCTATCTGTACCTCCAACTAGATCTTAAACTATTTTACCGATCGGGCTAAAACTTTGGTATCTAGGGTTTTCATAGGGTTGCCCCGGGGTGTTTTTGTAATTGGATATCTAACCCGAAAATTAAGAGTAGTTTACTGAAGGGCAAAAAGAGACAAAGTCGATTTTATCAAAATCGGCTAAAACGATTATGATAAAATTTCATTTCAAAAAATATATAAATATGTCAAACAAAATGGCTACTCTCAATATTTTAGAAAAATGAATTTAAGGGGTCCGGTCAAAGGTTTAAATTTCCAATTTTAATCATATCTCCGAAAATATTTGAGATTTAAAATTACTTATCATTGCAAATATGTAGAGTTATTTATATTACAAATATTTTATTCGAAACATATTTTTATAAAACCAATAACTTTCAAGCTATACGCAAATATAAATATATATATATATATATATTAACTTTTCGAACACTAAAGGTGAAATATTGCGATCGTAAAAACAATCAAACCTGAAATGTTGATGGGTGTCGACGTCTCGTGAACCCCCAAACCCTAAAAAGTGGTCTTGGCAATGGCGTCTCTCTGTGTGTTTGTTTAGACTTAAAATTAAGAGTAGTTTAAGAGCGAAAAGAGAACAATCGATCTTCTCAAAATCAGCTCTAAATATTTTGATTAAAATTCGTATCTAGTTGTTGATTAAGATTATAAATAGACTGACTATTTTCCTTTTTGCCATGAGAATTAGTTTAGGGTAATTTACAGAAGTGAATATTACCGTATCTCCACAAATATTTGAGATACTAAATAATTTATTATTGCAAAATTGTAGTAATATAAAAAATTAAAAACTTTTATTTGAAATATATTTTTATAAAACTAGTAGTTTCTGAGATATTCGCAACTATAATAATACAATTTCGTGATCTTTAGTTGTCAAGAGATAACGAAATAATTCTCCAATGCCATAAAGTAATTAAATATAAGTAGATCTCTCAAAAAGTTAATCTTATTTTTCCACCGCTCAGGAGAAATGTTTGTACAAAAATGAGATATCTCCATTTTTAACTCTTTAATCAATATTTACATTTCTTTATTGGTCAAAATGTATAAATGAGGAATTTAATAGCAATGCAATGACCTGAAAATATGCAACACCTAGTAAAATGTTGAGAATTTTAACCGGAAGTTGAAATTTTAATACGTTGACCCTAGTGGACCCAACATTGATCCTTTTTATTAGTCTAAACATACAAATAAGGACATTAATTCTTAAAAAATAAAATTATAATATTTAAAACTGGGACTCAAAAGATGTTTTACATAATTATAGTGCAATTTGTGCTTGGGTTTGCTAGTATTTATTATTTATTTTCACATATATTACGAGTTTTGAATAAATATCTCCCTTTTTAAACAATAATGCTAGAAAGTCCGTGCGGGGTTCCGTACCATTTATTTTAAGTTGCTTTAGAAAATAAAAATAGTTTTTGTTATAATACATTCAGTTAAAAAGTTAATTACAATTTTAGGGTCTTGTTATTTTTTTTAGAGATGATTTGAGTCCAATATTTCTTTAATCCGAATCTCACATTTTCTTTCAAATCTCGAATCAAAATTTTAGTGGTTGAATCCTTATAAATGTACAATTAAATTAAATTGAAAACAATTAAAATTTAATCTAAATAAAAATGTGTTTTGAGGCTTGGTGCCAATGATAAACTATTTTGTTTGGCAAGTATATTAAGCCAAAAACAGAAGAAAAAAATTTCAAGTAAATTAGTTATATTAATATAATTTTTAGATTTTTTTGTGCGTGATTTTATTAGTCTCCAAAATACACATGTCTGTAATTCCTTTTAGTGTTACCAATTGCTTAAGATTGGTATGTCAAAGTCTTTATAATTTAGGTTTGAAATAATTTTATGATTATTTTTTTCGTATCTCAAATCTCTCCAATACCATAGGCTTAGAGAAATTCGAGGAATCGAATATTGGTGCCCGCGTCTCTATTTTTTATAAAATTATTTTGGGCTAAACTCTAAATAAATATTGCAGTAACTCTTAAATAATTCCAAATCATTGTTAGAAATAAAATATTTAAAAAAAATCGATTATCTAGTTATCTAATCTCAAGCCTTCTTAAGTATTAGAGAATTTCAAGAGTGCAAGGACTCGAAAGTCTCATCCCCATTATTTTTTTAAACTTATTATAAGTTCTATTTTGTCATTTTTTTTAAAAAAAATTCCATGAATGATATTTCATGCGCCTGCCTGTAACAGAACACACAATCGCATCAGTGGATTTTGGCCTCGTCACAATGTTAGAGCAAATCAATTTCACCACTTTCCCTGGTAACTTGGTCTGTTGAAGCGCGCCTTCAGCCTCCTAGGATTCGTCAATACTCATTACGTTCAGGAAATTACATTTTTACTCCCCCCCCCCCTTCCCGCNTTGAACGTTCAGAGACCAAAGTCTTCTGTAATGTTGTGACGGTGTGGTGTGAAATGGCGTCGTGTTATATAATCAAATTATAATTATTTAAAATCTATAAAATCTCAAGATACAAAACTAGAAGACCAGTTTAAACAAATGGTGCGGAACTCCGCACGGACTTTCTAGCTCTATTGTTTAAAAATGGAGAAATTTACTCAAAACTCGTAATATATGTGAAACTAAATAGTAAACACTAGCAAACCCAAGCATAAATTGCGCTATACTCACGTAAAATAATTTTTGACTTCCGGTTATAAAATTTATAATTCTATTTTTAAAGAATTAAAGTCCTCATTTGTATATTTGGACAAGTAAAAAAGATCGATATTGGGTTCACAAAAGATGTATTAAAATTTCCACTTCCGGTTAAAATTTGCAACTTTTTATTTGATTTTGAACAGCTTCAGGTCATTGCATTACTATTAAATTCCTCATTTATACATTTTGAACAATAAAAAATTTAAATATTGACTAATGAGTCTAAAATGGAGATAGATTGTTGCTGTATAAATATTTCCCCTATGAGGTTAATGTAAAAAGAACATATACTTTTTGAGAGACTTGCCAATATTTAATTACTATATGAAAATAGAGAACTATTGCGTTAAAGCTTTAGTAGTATTTCTGTACAACTAACTTAAAGCTCATAAAATGGTATTAATATATTTTCCAATATCTCAGAAATTATTCGTTTTATAAAAAATATTTTTCATATAAAAATTTTAATATTTTTTTAATAATGCTACAATTTTGCAATGATAAGTTATTTAGTATCTCAAATAGTTGCGAAGATATGGAAATTTCTGGTTCTGTAAAGTACCCTAAAACAAATTTTCATGGGAAAATAAAAATTGCTATTGTTTATAATCTAAATCAACGTATGGATACGAATTTTAATCAAATCGCTAGAGCTGATTTTGATAAAAGCTTTTTTTTCTCTTCTAGCTCTTTAGTAAACAACTCTTAATTTTAGAGACACACAGACAGACGGCATTGCAAATACCACTTTTAGGGTTCGTAGGGTCAAGAAAGGTCGACATCCATCAACATCTTGGTTTAGATTTTTTTGACGGTCGCAATACTTGATCCTAAGTGTTGGAAAAGTTAAAAATATATATATTTGTGTATAGAGTGAAAATTATTGGTTTTATAAAAATATGTTTCAAATAAAAGATTTTTATTATAAATAGACCTACATATTTGCAACGATAAATAATTTCATATCTCAAATAGATACGAAGATATGATAAGAAATTAGAAATTACGCATCAGACCGGAACCCTTAAAGTCATTTTGACGAAAGATTGAGAGTATACCTTTTGTTTGTAATAATGATAAATGTTTAGAAATGAAATGTAATCAAAATTGTTAACCAAAATTATTAGAGCCGATTTTGATAAAATCGATTTTTTTTCTCTATTCGCCCACCAGTAAACTACTCTTAATTTTAGGGTAAGATATCCAATTCCGAACTCTGGAGGTAACACTATGAAAACCCTAAATACCAAGTTTAAACCCAATAGGTAAAATAGTTTAGTGTTTACTCCGAGGTACAGACAGACGGACAGATGGGCAGACAACAGATGGACAGACAAACAGAAGGACAGATGGAGAGACGGAAATTCAAAAACTGCTTTTCGGATTCGGGGGATCGTGAAACGTCGAAATTCATCAAAATCTCGAGTTCGATTTTTTTGATGCTCACAATACTTACTTTATTTACCTGTAAGTTCGTGATAAACTAAAAAGCACGTCAATAACTGACCGATATTTGTGCCAACTGATTCTTTGGACATAACATAAATAAAGGTTTAATTATTATATTGTCTGGTTTGCTGACAAAGGGGATATTTGAGTTCGAATCCCAGCCAGATATTTTGTGTATTTTTTTCTAAAACACCAATACTTTTCTTCCGTAAAAATGCACGTGCACTTACTTTAAATGTTACCTTCCTCATCCATAATCTATTAGGATGGACTGGTAGTAAGACGTGGAGCACAATATGTTTGAATAATTATAACGATAATTTTAAGTCATTCATGGGCCGGATTTTTGCATCCTTGCATCGCTCAAACAAAACCATTTTCACAAATCAATACGAAGGTAATGTGATTTGCAACTGTCGTTTTTAAAAGATATCACTACCAATTATAAAGTAAATTTTATCACTGTTGAGTGAAAAACAATAGCTTATGTTTGTAATAACCCACATTGGTGGCTGCATGGTCTAAGGCGCTACTCTTGCCATAAACTATACTACGGATGACTGGGAGATCTGGGCTTAGATCTCGGTCGGGTACGTACCAAGGTTTTTTCTAAAATGGTTTCCCCTCTCCCTCCACGCAAATGAGGGTATACTTCCTCTAAATATAAACTTCATAATGCCTACATCTTTTAAGGTAATTAGGCATAGTACAAGACCATATAGCCCAAACGGGGAAAAATCCACGTTGCTAGAAAAAAAAATTGTTATTAAAAGGTCCTTTCCACCATAATCCTATTAGAGAAAAACTGACGAGCATGAAAAGAAACTAAAACCAACAGTAATACTTAGTTCAATATTACGGCTAAAGGTCCTAGGCACACCGGTATGGTATCATATACGTACGGTGCCAGGACAGTAGCAGTATGGTAGCAGTATGGTATCGTATAGCCACAATGGTCCCGCACACCGAGATCGTAACTACGACGTGTGCCCCAAGAGCTTGTTTCCCCCACCACACCCTACAATTTTCCTTCGCTATCTGAGAGCGGCGTGGTTAAAATAAGTGAGTGTATTGTTGTTGTTCTCTTAATTATAATGAATGATACCTTGTCTTCTTCCTCTGATGAGTCCCTTGTGGTAGCACTTATGTTACTGGAGCCAGAGAAAAAGAAGTGGATTCATGAAATCAATAAGAAAACAAAAGTGTTTGGAGAGATTTTACACTTAATGAGGATTTGATCAACGGTGATAAAAAGTATTTCATATACCTTTGTTAGTGGTTGGAACATTTGCTGTTGAGGAACATTATGTGAAAATAGCATAGGAGTATGAAGTATGAATGTGGGGGAAGGTGGTTGCTGTTGAGGACAATCACGAGAAGGAAGCATAGGAGGCTGAAGGTTGAATGCAGTGAGAGGCGATGGCTGTTGAGGAACATTATGAGCTGGTTAAGGAGGCATATAAAGTTGATGATGGGAAGCAAGAGGATAATATTGATTGTTGAGGGAGTGACTGAGGAACATTTAGATGAGGTAGAGGTATCATGGGTAGCTGATCGTTGGATGTATGGGATATCAATACTTGTTGAGGGTAAAAGTGAATATGTCCGGGGTATTAGTTGTACTTTCATTCTAATACGTTTATATCATACTGAGAGACTAAGTTACATATTTCGAAATTATTTGGACAACTGTCGAAATGATTTCTCAATGAGTGAAAAAACTTGCTGATTTTCGACAGGAGTATTTGAAAGGGTGTATTGGGGGTAGGCAACGGCCAAGACAGTATCATACGTGTCTTTCCACTTTCAAAGCTGAATGGAAAACCACACACCATACGTATACGATACTATGCCGCTGTGCGAGGACCTTAAGACTCCTACAATGGAGATCTGACTATACGCTTGATTTTCATTTCTGACCTAGCCCAAGCATTACAGATAAGGTTCCTCCTATGGAGATCTGGCTATAAAATTGATTTTAATGTTGGATCTAGCCCGATCATCACAGATAAGGTTCCTCCTATAAAGATGTGACTATACCTGTAATTACCATGTCGGACCTAGCCCGAGCATCATCGACTAAGGTTTCCACTATAGAGATTTAACTATAGCCTGTGGATGAATTTCATGTCAAATCTAGCCCAAGCATTGCAAGTATTGTTTATGAAAAGGGGTGGAGTTGGGAAATTGGGAGGGTAGGGGCAAGGGATCCAATCTGGCAAACAAAACCTGCAGCTTGTAAGCCTGATCCTGTATACTAAGAAGTGTTTGGTATTGATCTCGACAAAGGGAGGGAAGCGAAGAGTGTTGATAAGAGGGGTTATGAGATAACACGAAGTTTTAATAGATGCCGTACAATATTTTGATAACAGGTGCTGGCGTGGACGCTTCACCCAATATGGCGTGGGACGGATATTTGTTTTGGAGCTTGAATACATAAAACTTCTCTGGCATGTAGTAAAGATAGGAGGGTTGAAAAGGTGGTATGACTTTATTCAGTTATACGCGTCTTCTTGCCCGTTTGAATTAGTTCATTACTTACATCATTTAATCCAAGAGCACAAGATGAGGTCAAAATGTTTAAGGAAATAACTAAGCACTGACCTTTAGAACAAAAACATCACCACCAGCTTAGTTATTTGGGATTTAACCGTGGCCTATCGACTCAAGAGTCAGAAGTATATGAAACTATACCATCCAATGGAGTGGTTTATTTATATGTCAATGAGTGAGGATACTTTTCAAGAATAACTAATAGCTAATAAAAAGTCCAATTTTCACAAAGATGTACTTTTGAAAAAACCCAAACATTTTTCTGCTAACATTGATGACATATGACTGTATTATTAGTAACTAGTTATTGATTACTCTATTTAAAAAAAAATGGCAGCCGTAGATTACTTTATTTAAAAATGCGTGAAAGTATATCTAGTAGCTTTTATAAACTATTTTCTTTTGAAAATTAAACTGTATCTTACTTCTTGAAAAACATGATGAAGTTGTAGTAAGGAAGCAGATATAAATTGATTAGAGAATTCAATATAATTCAATAGATTGATGAAACAAATAAAATTAATAACAGTGAACCAAAAACAAGTTTTTAAAATGTCATTGTGAATCAGTAAAAGTGAATGATATTAGTTTTCATATATGAATTAGACAAAAAACATTGAGTAAAAACACAATAAAATGTGATTCAAATCACAACTTACACATTAAAAATATAACATTAAAAGTTAACATGAATTCATATACTGAAAGATCGTTAAACTTGGTATAATGTTGAATGAAAATGTTGTTAAGATTGAATAATTATAATAAGGTTAACTGCAAGAACAGAAAATTGATAATGTAATAAAAAAAAATTGAGAAAATAAATTTTATTGAATTCTAAATTCCTTAGCTTATTCCCTTGCTCCTTGTGTGGCATCCGAGAGATGGCATTAATTGACATACATGTGACATGTTTCGTCGAGCAACGTCGCCATCCTCAGACAGTGTGTACTGCCATGTGAGCTTTTCTGGTTGAAAACCAGTGATCAGTTTTATCCTGGTTTTCAACCAGAAAAGCTCACATGTTAAATGTTAAATGTTAAATGTTAAATAAACACGTCAACATTCATAGGTCAGGGAAGCGGGAAAAAATTGTTTGAAAAGAAAAACCTTACAATGAACACCTTGCTAGGATTCAAGCCCTGACAAGCCGGTGGAGAGGCAGTGTGGACGTGTCCACGAACTTGGTCACCACAGCGACAATGGAAACAGACATTCTCACAAACAAGGCAAATGTGCGCCTAGATTCACACTAATTTGACATCGTAATGTGAACAGTTTGAAATAGCCTTGTGACGTGGGCAAGACCGCCTTACAAATAAGTTTCTAAGCCGCTCTTTGGATCCCGCTAAGCGCAAAGTCCTAATGTGATTCGAAATAAGATGGGCTACGAGTAATTTGGAGTTCACTTTAAATATGACCCCACACGCTAAAAAATCTTTTTCTTGAATTAAGAAACGGAAAAATAAACAATTTCAAACCGAAATAATTTATTCATAGGATTGGATTTAACTAAAATGTCTTCTGAACGTTCAATACTTCCAGCGGGGAATCCATATTCTTCTATAAACATTGTTCTTCCCCATTCAATATTTTCCATGGACCAGGAAATGAAGACAAGTTCACATCCACCCACCAACACACCAGTAGCCCCTTCTCGCTCCAAAACTTGACTGGTAAATTGTTTAGTCTATGGCCTCGCTTGATAATCTAATTTGTACCTCTTGTTTGGTACAAGAGGAAATGGACTTCTTAGAATCATGCGATCGTTTTTTTTTTTAAGAAAAAACATCAAAATAATAGCTTTGAATTACAATGGTGCATTTTAATATTTAAAAAAGTTGAAATTACGAGTTTGGTAAAGGTGTTTGTTTATCTAAAAATAGTAACCATTTTAAAGTCCTTGACAGTTCTTGTCCGTCAATAAGACCATGGCCAATTTAATTGGTAAAAACCCACATTGGTGGACATGCAGTTTAAATGGCAAGCTCATTTAATCTTGTTTGTCGGTAATTCAAAGACTAGGGATCAAATCCCGTTCAAGTGTATTGAGGGTGTTTTCCCCCAAGTGATTTTTCACCCTTCTTCAACACAAATATGGGTAAATTTCCTCTAAATTCATCATTTCTCATGCCTACTTATTTAGTGGCGAAGAAAATAAATAAATAAATATGTATAATAGAACGCTTGAGTTGCAGAATAATAATCAGAAGAAGAAGAAGAAGCAGGTGTTAGACCTCCATCCGTGTGTACTTGGCATTTTTTCTTTGCAATGTGGTTTAATATATCCTCACTGTGGAAACACTGTTGTAAATACAAAATACTTATCCTGATTCCTTATTAAGATAGTTTACCAAGATTGTTGTCAGACAAGAAGCAATTAATTTTTTCTTAGCATGAAGTTTGATTTAGAGGATTTGCTTCCACATTTACGTGTATGGAAAGTGTAAAATCATTTAGGAAAACCACCCTTACTGCACCCGACAGAGATCGAACCCCTATCTCCCCATTCTGGTCAGTCTAATCTAACACGAGAGTAGCCCGTTATACCATGCGGCCACCAAAGTAGGTAGCAGTTAATTGAAACAGATTAACTACTACTTATACAGACACACATGTAAAAGGTTATCAGGCAAATGGGTATATAAAGTTATAGCTTACATTTAAAATAACTAGTTATTAAGTTTTTTGGAATATTATTTTATTATTGTTAATTTGGAAGACTATTAACTATTTACGACTAAGGATGGAAGTGGATTAAACAAGTAGTCAATCGAATACAGGCGTGCGAAAATGCACAAGGTTACTCCATTATTCCAGAACTAGCTTTTGCCCGTGGCTTTGCTTGCATTTAAATTGGTATTATTAACTTTTTTTTCCGGTGAGTCATCTTGACTACCAAAAACACCATTTCAGACAAGTATGAGGCGAAAGAAAGGTTTTAGATGTCAATGACACCAAATATTAATGTCTACCTATAGTAAGGTAACCTATTACAGCTGACAACGTGACAGCGGAGACACAATAGGTAATATCCGGATGTGGTGGCCAAGTTTTATAAAAATATAGACCTATGTTTGGCGTATTTTACAAATGGAGCTTATAATAATTTTTTCATCGCAAGACCTCCTTGTAGACAAAGTCATGGGTATTTTCTTTAGGAGTGGAAACAAATAGATGATTACAGCTGCTTACTTTCGAGCACGTGACATAGGGCTGGCTGTGAGGGAAACATCTAGTACGTAGGTCAACGCCAACACTCCGTAACATCTGTCCTTGTGACTAATTTATCGTAATTACAAAGCAGAGTCAGACGATAAACTTAAAGCGCTTGAAGCCAAACGGGCGATTATTCAGAATAAGGGGTATCTTTGCGATAAATATAGTTTCACCTGTGCCGCAAACAGCTAGTATTGCGACTTTTATTACATTTTTCTTTAACGTCTTCACCTGTAGGAGTTTCATTACAGAATTTTGGAGGGTACAAGTTGCGTAGCAAAACTATAGGAGCACCTATTTTTCACCAAATTATGTGCGTGGTAAGCCCAGGGCTGCCAAACTATTCGAAAACTCGGTTGGATAGTTCGTGGCTTAATCTTTATCGACGACGGTATTTAAAAATGCGTACAACATTTTAGGTGCATCAAACATGTCTAAAATGGTGTTGTTGATTTAAGAAGCTTTATCATTTTTCGGGAGTTAGAATGTCTCATTCTCAAAACCAGGCGTTATCCTTCGCGGAAATATTTTGCACGTCAAGGTAGAAATCCAAAATCAATTCGTCTATGGTAAGCAACAGTTTAACAAAGTGAAGGGGGCAGTGATACTTCACCCTTCACCTTGGTCAGAGTGCCTTCTCACACTTTCAGCGACGAATATGAAAACTCTAGGGCGAGCAAGTATCCTCTTGGTATGAGCCCTCATGTTTATAGTAAGATACAGTTGGTTGACTTGAGGCCAAGGAATAGAACATTTAAGTGAAGCCTTCACCTCATCGACTCTCGTGCCTCTAGGGATCACAGGTAGTCTGACGAAAGCCCCCAGAAACAGGAAAATTACGAAACCCATTACCCTGTTGTCCTTTCGTATAGCCTGCGATGTTAGAATTATGACCTCTAATGTTTTATTGTTAACCATCGTACACTAATCCCACACAATAATAGAGCAGTCTTGCAACACATTCACCATTACACTGTTTATAGAAATTCCACAAGCAGGACTCTCACCATAATGGAGTTCAATAGGTAGCTTATAATTACCAAAGTCCAGTTAATTAAAAACCTTTTTTCAGTTCCTCCACGGGCGTCCATAAAAACATATCTCCCGATGTGACATTCATGTATATAGTCTACTGTTCTTCTGTACGTTTGGATTGATTTTCTTGGTCAAAATTATCTATTTATGACAGTTTATAGATTTTATCCACAGCCTACTTTATATTTGAGTCCGTGTAGGCAGGGACATGGGGTGACAGTAAGCCGTATTGTTTTTCCACCGAAGGAAATCACATTATATTGAAGATACATGACCACAGCCTACTTTATATTTGAGTCCGTGTAGGCAGGGACATGGGGTGACGGTAAGCCGTATTGTTTTTCCGCCGAAGGAAATCACATTATATTGAAGATACATGACACGTCTATTTTCTAAGTCATCACGTTGGGAATTTAAATCTACGTTGGGGAAACCTATATTAAAGTCCCAAACTAAATTATCATAAAAATAGTTGAGATACTCAAGCCATCAATTGACAGGATTGGAGAGGCTGAAAAAATTTCAGCAAAGAGTTGTCTAAATTTTGAGGGGCTGTCACTGAAGCATGGTTTTTTCAAGGTGCTATCCCTGTGTTCATCATCTCCTAAATTATGAAGAGCTTTGTATGCCACTTATTCCGTTGGGTTAACCATGATGTCAACTGTATTTAACACGTAAAATAAAGTGGGTCCCCAGAGTGTATCTCATTAAAAAAAACGGAAAACCTTTAATAGGATTTCCTCGTTTTCTTCAAATAAAAATATATATTTTCTTGTTTAACGTGTAGAAATAAGGCACGTCTCCACATAGTAATATTTTTTTGCAAATTCGTCATCTTTACACCATTAAAAAAACCATAAGTGAAGTGTTCCTTTGAGTGTCGCCTTGTTGGCTTGCGTTTTCGGTATTGAAATATTTCCTCTGGTCATTATCTAAATGCACGTCTAAGTGAATCACGGAAGGAAACCGTTCATGTATGGGAAACGATAGTTTGAGCCAAACGACTTCCAAAGTGCTTATTTATTTTCCGAAATGATATTTAGTTACTTCGTTGTTAGCGTTTTGGAGACCATCTGTAGCCTGATCGCTCCCCTTGTTAACGTACTTACAATGTGACCATTTTACCATACGAGTGAACTTGTGCAGTAAAGCTACTCAAATTCGAGGACCAACGTTGGTACGATGGGTAACCATCTTCTCTAGTAACTGTCTCATTTATGAATTGTTTCTGAAACCTTGGAGTGACCATCCTTCATGCATGGTGAATCATTTAGTCGGATCGTGTATCATGTGACTTTTCACAACATCGTAAAGTTCGGGATCATCTTGAGAGTTGGGTAGCTCTGCTCAAATTATGTCATCTATTTAGCTGGGCCTGATCTTTTCTTTGAGCCACAAAATTATATGAGCTTGAGGATATATTTAGCACTTAACTGCTCCGAAAATCTTCCCTTTAGTAAGCAAGTCCATCAAATGTTTTAGTTTCAAGTGAAATACTCTAGAAATCAAGTCGTGCCTATTGTAAGAATATTCTCCGGCAAGAAGTAATTTTTTATTTCATCTTACTTGGCATGGGAATGGCTACGAATAGTTCCTGGCAAAAGTATTTCCTCACCTAACAGAACTAATCCTGCGTGTTCCCGTGCCTGTACCGCGAGCATTGCGTAAAGCTGGATCGAAAAACCGCCAGCCGGCCCAAGTTTTCTACTTCACCATCCTGCATAATCGCATCGTGAAGATACACATAATTTTCCACTCGCAATTTTTTTTATTGTTACTAATAAATATCAAACGTTCCGTCTCCTTTTTTGAATACATTTCTACCAAAAGATGTTTTTAAAAAAATGTAAAATATTATGTAGATGGTTATACTGATTTGGTCTCACCATAAATAAAAACTGGATAGTAGAAAAATTTTCTTAGCATGTTCCTCTCCTTTGCTAGGATTTATATAACACATTCTAAAATTATTGCCATCTTCTCCATGACAAAGCATGAGTGTATACTGAAGCACGTCATAGGAACCCTCCCTTAAGTAAAATTGCCACGCTACTTGTTTACCTCTTCCTGGAGAATCTACTTCATCCAATTCTCAAATGACACAACGCTTACGCCACCAACCCCCTGATTTTCCGCTGCACAGTATCAATTTAAATTGAAAACAGACTTTTCTTATTTCCTATTTTATATTGACATATTATAGTTCCACAGATTTTTTTTTAATCTCCATTCTTTCAGGAACATTTACATAGATCATAAGTTTTATAACTTTAGAAAAATCATGAAGATGAGAGAGCAACTCATTTTCAATGACGTTTAAAAAGGAATTCTGCCATTCTTGGATCAAAATGAAATTGTGACAATCATAGAGTTAGCCTCCCTCGAAGATGTACGTTTGGTTTCCCCCTTGACCTTCACGCAAATGGGGATACATCAATATGAACTCTACCTCACTCACCCCTACCTCATTAGATTAATATACAAACATTCGGGCGGGTAATAAGACACTAAGTGGTTAGGTATATGTTGAATAAGTAATAGCAACATTTAGTTTATGGCTGAGTCTTCAACAATCATTATACAACAAAATAAATCTTGAACAGCTACCTTCAAATGATTGTAACTACTATTACTAACCTATTTGGTTGTGTCTGGGATAGGTACAGGCCAGCCATAATTTATTTTTTTTACCATTTTGAACAACATTTTATCACAAGTACAGGTGCCACTACTCTCTTTTATCCACTATAAATTATATCGACACAGTATACTGTCGTCTCATTTAGATAGGAAAGAACTGTTTTTTCAGTTGTAAACGTTATTAAAACACTATTAATATATGTATAGGTCAAGTCATGTGATATACAATAATTACGATAGATAATATCAATATCTATGAAATGATACTAGTAATAAAGACCAATTTTGACCGCAAAAAAAGTTTGTAACAATTATATCTCCCAGAATCCTGATATATATGTTTGTTGCAGCTTTAAAACTGACCCCACTAATCAAAATCCTCTTCGCATGACGTTTAAATACATGAAACAATATCTGGAAAACTTTAAACAAGCATCTGTGGTCAAGCGGACCAAACTTCCAAGTTTATCTAATCACCCGCCTCAGCGGCGTATTTAGCTAACATGCTAGCTTCGTGGTGAGCTAAACTGCTGAATACGGGGAGATCAAAGTTAGAATCTAACTCTGGTGAACTGGTGGCGGTTTTCCCTAAATGGTTTTCCACTTTCCCTCCAAACAAATGTGGGTTCATTTCCTCTAAATTTAAACTTTCAAATTACTGACCCATTGGCGTAATTAGTACTTAAGCGTATACATCAAACGGATATTAAGACGCGGTGCTAATTATTATTTGTCTAATCTTGTTTACCGGTGATTAGAAGGCCGAGATCCAAATTATTTCCGGGTGTACTGAGGTATTTATTTACTAAATGGTTTTTAACTCTCTCCACTCAAATATGCATACATTTAATCTGTATTATAAATTTCTCACCCCATTTAATTAGCGTAGTTAAATGTGTATATCCCGGATTGGTAGTAAGACTGGTGTATAAATTCATACAAGTGACCAAATAGACCCAGCAAGTGGTGGATAGAGTATTATTTCCGAATGTAGTCAAACAAGGCCATAACACCCCAGGCGTTAACGTGATGTAGGAAGAAGGCTAAAACACGTTTTCATGCGTCATCATGTTGGTAGCCACTTTGTCATATAACACCAATGTCGTCAGTAGAGCCGCTCTCTGTCATTCTCAAAATTGCAGCTCCTACTCAACCCTTTTATTTTCACTCCTTAGAAAAAAATAATTTGTTTGATCGGGCGTCTGTTATCTTTGTAAGAATGTTCAATGTTCTTATGGCCGTTGAAATAATTAAAAGATTTCGACCAGACTTTGTGAACACAAGTCCCAAACGGAGACAATTTTTTTAACTTTCTCCGAATCAATTAAGGCTCTAGGGATGCCCAAACATTTTTAAAAATGTGACGGTATCATTCATGTTTGGCGAAGGTAAAGCCATAAAGAGCATCATGTTAGCAGCCACATTGATGGTCACAAGGTCTAAGGCAATAACCTTGCAAAATACTGGATTTCCTCTAATGAGGGGAGGTCAAGTATTGAATCTCAGCCGCGCGTATATCCGAATATCCATTATCCGAATTATTAGTGTAGCTTTCCCACTTTCCACCTGAGATTACAGGTGCAATTCTTTTAAACTACCATCCTCATTATTTTTTACCCTAAATAACAAATAATTAATAACCATGGTGTTAAACGTAGGCATACTAATTTAAAAAATGATGGCATATTTCTATTATGGGTGGCTTAGAAAATGTATTACAGTACTATATTGTACATTACAGATAAGAAACACTATAAAAAGACTAAGCTTAAAGGAGTCTCTTCCATGCCGAACAAATTGTTGTATTATTTTTGTGTTTATCCCACCGCATCTCAGCTCCTTTGGGTTATACGAATATACATACTCGTATATATTTTTACACCACATTTTACTACCCAATCGGAATATAAACATAAGTACTAATTTCTCTAATATGCTAGGAATGAATAAAATTATATTTAGAAGAAGTGTAACCACATTTACGTGAAGGAAAACCATTTATTAAAAAACACCGTCAGTTCACTCCACTGGGATTGAACCCCAGTCTCCCCATCATCAGCAGTCTATTTTAAGTTTGACCTCTTATACCATGCGGCCATCATCGGGTTATATTATATTAATAATGCTATTGGGTTAGAGATGAGTAGGGTGAAATTTTATTTAAAAAAATTACCTTAATTCACGTAGGGTAGGAAGGGGTGGGAGTGGGAAACCATTTAGGAAAAAAACACCACCTCATTACACACGAACGGGATTAGAGCTCTGACCTCCCCGTCACAGGAAAACCAGACTAAATTATTTTATAAAATATCTAAACCATGTGCTCACTGGTTAGTAATTGTAGTGTTTCGTGCGTAAATAAGTTTCCCCCCACTCCACCTCCCACTCCTCTCCACACCCCCACCCCTACACCCGAGATATAGAATTGAACTAGACAGAAAGCGTTTGCGGTGGCGTTGCCTACCTGTGATGTCACGGCCGGTCAAGATAGGATTTCCCATGTTAATTAATTTAGGTTTTATCCAGCGAGTTTTAAAGACATAGCGTTGAAACAAAAACATAAATTATTAAATAATTCTGAAAATTGTCCTGCAATGTTGTAAAATTATTATTTTTATTTTTAAATAGTTTTTTGTAAACGTATTTTTTTATAAATCCTCTACAACTTAGGCTATTAGTCTTGGATAAAAAAATTGCCTGTAGGAATCTCCCTGCCCAGATGTAGATTAAAAAAAAGTATTTTTTGTGTAGTATATGTCCATCTAGAATAGTAAACAAGGAAACAATAAAGTTAAAAAGAAAGTCAATTTTCTCAAGGCCCAAATATTAAACTAGTCAGAGGATGAGGGAAAAGGTCTATAAGCACATAGACAAGAGGAAAAAGGGCTATAGGCACATATACAAGAGGGAAAAGGGCTATAAGCACATATACAAGAGGGAAAAGGGCTATAAGCACATAGACAAGAGGGAAAAGGGCTATAAGCACACATCCAAGAGGGAAAAGGGCTATAAGCACACATCCAAGAGGGAAAAAGGCTATAAGCACATAGACAAGAGGGAAAAGAGCTATAAGCACACAGACAAGAGCCCTTTCAGGGTGAACTTATCATTTTATTTCCTCTCTTTCTATTTTATACATTGGCGTCCAAGTGTGATAGTGCTTAGACTGCTTAGGTGCGTCAAGTTAAGATGCAACCCACTTCGCAAAATAGCTTCGAAATTTCCAAGTAGGCAACGTCGTTAAAGCTAGGTCTATGTTGGCTTTAATCTACTAGAGTTGTTAAACGCCAATTTTCTTACGAATTGACATATCTGACACCCGGAAAAATGTTAATAGTTCTACTTTAATATGTCAAGGTATGTTATCTGCAGTTGTCATTTATTTTCATAAAAACTATCAATACTTACAAAATAACACTAATAATATGGTATAATGTTATCAATGTTGACCACAAAATATATGTTTGTATTTTATAAAAGGTGCTCCGAAATTGGCACGCGTCAGAAAATCAAGGTATAAGTGGGCTTTTGTTAAGTTGGTTTTAACACCCAATACATTCTATAGCCGATATAATTCTGTACCGAGAAAGCTTTGAAACAAAATTAATTTTGCATGGCACCTGGTCAAATAGGACCATCAACTTTAGAAAACCACACTCCCAATAAAAATTATTTCATTCCTCAAGTTGAAATATAACTGTGAAGGATCTAGCCTGTAGCAACTTTATATTGAAAAAGTTCTCTAAGCAGCCCTATACTCCGTGTCGCCTCCAGCCTCCCTTTTCTCCACCCTTGGGCATTATAAATCTTGAAGCAACTAGTAGGGAATTTAATTTGATCCTATGGAGCAGAGCATCTCACCAGTGGAGCGTGAACCACATTCTGCTGGTACCTGCAGAATGGGGACATTGGTTTCAAATGAGAAACGAGAGATATTTCACTATAGTGCACAGTAACGAGGGTACATGTGTCTACACACTAAAGAAAGGACACGTAAAAGAATTAAAAAAGTATAAACAATACATACATTTTAAAGTTTGTCCATCACCTTAGCTCATATGGTATATCTGCCTAATAGGTTCACAGATTTGATTCCTGGTATGGCCGAATAAAATATCATTAATGGTTTTGGGGAGTTCCCTTTAACAATGACGAATGGCTGGGTGCTGTTTCTGTCCTAGAATTGAGTTAGTTTGTAAGTATTTAGTTATTTAAACCATTATTTTTATAAATTGAACGCTAAATAACTCAATAGCCTATATGAGTTAGGCCCATATTTACAAAATAACTTAAACAGGGGCAACTAACCTTGGTCCATAGATATTTGTTGCTAATTTAACGGTAGAGTGATCCAATAAATAGTAAATGATTTCGTCTATACCCACCCGGAACCAAACAAAGTGCCTTATAATTAAGGTAAACCACTCTAAACACTTATCCACAGTGTCGGGGACATTATTACACTTTTTTTTAATGTAGAATTATCTTCAAATACGTTTTCTTATATTTTGTATTTAATTGATACGTATCATACTGCGGGTTAATTCTCTTCGCAGCTTAGACCTATGACGTGGATACTAATTTTAATAAAATACTCCAGCATTCACCGATAATAGGAAAACTATCCCCAAAATAACACGTCAAGATTAAAGCTTTCCGGATCAGATGTTTACAGGCGAAATATCCTCTTCAATGGCTGAATGTTCGAATGCGTTACTCTCGTGTTAGACTGGCCTGCTGATGTCGGGAAGATAGGAGTTCGAATCCCAGTTGGATCTACTATGGGTGGTTTTTCATAAAATAGTTTCCTCAAAAAGATTAACTCTAAAATGCTTCCTTCCTCATCTAACCCATTAGAGTATTTATCATATGCGTAGATCATTATTATTATTATTATTATTATTATTATTATTATTATTATTAGCAATGCGTCTTACTACCCGTTCGTATTGTACGCTTTAAAGCTAATGTCTAAAGGTAGGGTGATTGTGAGATTAAATGGAGGACCTACAGTTTAATATGGAATCCGAACCATGGTGAAGGCCTGGCATTCCCCACATTCACAAGCTGTGATTAATACACGTCTTTTCAGAGGTGAAGGAAGGGTTTGGCAATCAGATAAATCTGTGCCAAGACCGAGGATTGAACCCCGTACCCCAGCACAGAAGTCTGACACCTTACCCCTAGACCACCAGGTCACCCTTTTATGAGTATAGCCTGAATATATAGCAACACAAGGTGTTGGAGGGGGTGGGAGGAGGTGAAATATTGAGCATGCTCACATTGAGCGCTATCTGCTGAATGCAATAGGCCGGTATTCTAATCACAGTTTCCCCATTGTGGAAATCAGGCTTGATACTTAAGGCCTCCTGGTTCAGCTTCAACAAACTGTATGACAAAGAACAATCACCTAATCCCCCTCTTGTAAATTGGAAGAAGGATGTTGACAAACAGCCAGTTCTGCTATCAACTTGTGTACAGCTACAAGTCCGACAAGAAAATATTGGGACGCTTTATTTGAAAACCCATTTCGAGGTGAGAACCAAGAGGTTGACTTAGTGAGGTTCCGCAGAAAAGGAGTTACGTTTCCAGCAGGTTTTAATCAAGTCTCAACGAACCCAATACCAATTTCCCAGCAAAAACAAAATGATTTAATGGTACCTATTGCCTTATGTTCCCTCAGTTTGCCATGATTTTTATAAAAATTTAAAACATACAATTAATGAAGTCACATGTGGCTATCCAGAAGGATACATGGATGATCACTTAGAACTTATGTAACACTTTCATAACTATAACCTTTATCTAACTGTAACATCTAGTTTTGAAAATAAAATAATGAGCTAAGTAATGTGTTACTCATTGGTTATTTCTTGAATACCCCGCAACACATGTCATATAATATAACAGCCTTATGATAGGTATACAATACTATGTCCATAAAAACTTATAAAAAAAAAATATTGTCCATAAATAACACTAAATACAACGTAAAATAAATGTACTGATAAAATTTTGTTACAAAAATTCAATAAACAGTTGAGGAAATAAAATGTTTTAAAAATAGAACCTGTTCAAACTGCTTTCCTGTCAAGTTTGGGAAATGTGACATAGTGTTCTATACGTCCGAGGTACATATCGTTATAGCGAATTTTGAGAAAATCCATTTTATTCTCATTTTGCCCTTCAGTAAGACAACCTTAAATTTGGGATTGGATTCCTAATTCCAAAAAACCCTCGGGGGGGAGGGGGGAAGCGGAAAACCTTATGTAAAACCCAAAATACCGAGTTTTAGCCCAATCGGTAAAATATTTTTGGCTCTAGCCCGAGATACAGACAGACGGCATCGCTAAAACCACATTTTTTGTTTCAGTGGGTAAAACAACGTCGACATTTATCAAAATCTCGAGTTTGATAAAAAAAAATTTACGATCATAATACTTTCTCTCTGAGATGTCAAGAGAAAATAAAAATTGAAGCATTTTCTTCTTTTCAAGTAAAATATCCCGCTTGAATCCTAAAAGAGAGGATGACTGGATTGGAAGGAGGCAAATGAGAAATGGGGAGAAGTGCGGAGAAGTAAATTAGTTGGAGGGGCAAAACCACACAAATCTATTAAATTTATGACTTTACCTAAATATAATACGTTTAAAGAGGCTGCCTTCTAAAGCGTTTAAATGAATTGCAGACATTCGGCTGCCTCTCAATATTTAAATAATTGTTTATTTCAATGGTTTGCCAACGGCCGTCTTTGGTAACAGACTCGAGTGTTGTTAACTGTGGCAACTCCACTTGGAGTGACGTCAAAAAACAGCACTCTTCTGATTCTTAGGGGTAAATATGTAAATACTTCCCACTTTCTTTCATTTAAAACCTTATTTAGTATTTGGGACAGTATTTATTTTGATTTATTGTCGGTCAAAGTGAATTTCACGTTTATCATTTGAATAAATGTATTTTAAAGACGATAGAAATGTAAAAAGTAAACATTAAAATCTGAATGGGAAATTTAAAAAGATTTAAAAAATAAATATAAAATGACAATTGGAAATACATATTTTGTTAATTATGGATGATGTTCTATCCATCAACGGTTTTAATATTAGTTATAAATGTCAAAAAGGGTACTGCTTCATGGCATAAAAAAAGTTTTTATTTAATCAAAGTGCCCTGGATTAAATTTAAATGTTTGGATGTAGTTCTATATAACATATATAATAGAATAAGTTTTTTCTATGAATATAGTACAAATTTGTGCTCACCAGTTTTAAATTACATGTTTCATAGTTTAACACAACAATGAATCCAAACACTCACAATATATATATAAAGCTATGTAGTCCTACTTTATTTGACTACCATTTATGTATCAATAAAGATAAATAGAATTTTTGGAACTTTATTTCATTAAATTTAAGTTTCCTTTTCTTCTCTGGGCAATAAAAATTATCTTCGAAGTTTATCATTCATGTACTTGTAATTATTTATAAACAGGGCCCAGAATTTTATAACGTGTCATCTTTTTTGTGTGTTTTTTCTTGTCACATACAGAAGATAATGTAGGCATTTACTGTGTACCTTCTTTGCTTGTATGGCACACATTCCTGTTGATAAACTTCAACCAAGTTGGAAAGGGTTGCGTTGGGAAGGGATAGTCGTTACTTCTGAAGCAGATATTTGTAAATCAATTATATATATATTCAGCAGAATGCTAAAGTTTGGTTTTTAAAGGCTTTTCATTGCATTCTACATTTGTAAAGTGTGTGTTTAGTTTAGTCGGGAGCATTTATTAAGGTTTGTATTAGTATTTTTGGGTCACTTTTTAAAAAAAGCCATATTTAAAAATTTTAGATAATTTTATAGGTTTTTTATCACTTTAGGTAATTGAAATCCAGGACCTATTTATAAGTATATTTTTAAACATTGATGAAATTAAGGAAAATAAGGAGTTTTAAGTTGTTTAAGAAAATAATAGGTTTCTGAAATATAGGCTATTCTTACAGGGATGATATATTTCAACATCACTTTGTAGACAGTGTGTTATATAGGTACTAGAGTGTGATAATGGTTTTTAAAGTACGTTTAAAATTAATTGCTAATCAAATTACATGTGGAAATTAAGATATTCAGCTGAATTGTGTCCATAAGCCGTGGAGTTTAGGAACTACTGTCTAGGTTATTAGTTTGTGGTCTACTGTCAAAAAATCTACATGCAAGTAATTGAATGTACATTATAATAAATAATATTAAAACTACAATACAACGATTCATGGTATTAAGTGTGTCAATAGTTACAACCAAGTCAAATAAGGAGTCAATGCAAGGAAATACTAAAGGAACTAGCCGGCTCCATGGTGTTGTCAATGCACATGGCTACGAGCTGAGAGGTCCCGGTTTCGATTCCCAGCTGGTACCTTGGGTACCTTTCCCGAAAGGGAAATTACCCCAATGGTCCCCAAGATTTGTTTAGTTGGGGTTAAGTTAAGCTGTGTTTCCACAGGTTCCACACCATCATACTTACTATCACTATCATCTCATCTCACCATGACATGAAAATAGCCTCCACGGAAAGGATGTACTATCAGTATATTCGAGTGGCGTATCGTGGGTAACGGTACATTAGTAATGGCTAATATTTACACTACTCTACTACGATTGGTGCAGCCCAGACGCGCAACTAATATTTTATCACTAGAGGAACTGCCCCTGGATTTAAAAAGAGATGATCTCTGGTGTGTCGCACAATGGTTGTTATGTTTAACAAAATAGGTTTAAGATATGTCTCATATTTACAAATGTTTAAGCTGCACCACAGATTCTGATGACGATGACCATTAATATATGGGCATAATTTAATCAATTTTGATTTAAACTACTCTTAAAGGGGAAATTTATTAACACACATCCTGGAGACTTATTGGAACCATAATTGCTAAAGCAGTTGTGTACACAACATTTTCTTGGTGGTTTTTACATAACTTACAGCATTTTTTTATCCTAGTTTAAATAGTAGTTCATTAAAGCGAAACACACATATTTAAACCAAACGTATCAAATAAATCAGATAAATCACACGACAAAAAAAGTTTTTCATATAAAAACAAACGTGAACTAGTAATCAAAAACGGCTTATGAGCACGTAGATCCCTGCCGTGGTGTTGCCAAATCTCCATATTCTTGTCTATTACTAAATACGGCCTTGATTTACCCATAAAGTAAGATGAAATATACCAATAAAGCTCTCTATACCATGAACAACATCGCATTTTGAGTTGAAAAGAATAAAATATAGATATCTATAATTGACTCATTTTAAATTACCTATCATGCGAATTGCCGCACTATTATGATGAAGGTGAAGGCTATAGTAAACTAAATCTAGCTTTCCTCAAACAAATGCATTGATTCGTGGCTATAGTCACAACAAAATACTATAAGTTATTTGAGAATTATCTTTGTGGGTTTGAAATGTCAGAGCTGCCACTCCCATAATAAATACAGCTGTGGGAGGATTTATAGCGTCAAGCAGGCAGCGCCCAATATAAGACAAATGTCGCAGAAATGTGCCAATAAATTAAATAATAAAGATTTATGTAGAAGATGGTTGAACGCATGGTTTCAGAATTTCATGTATTAGCATTTGCTGAGAGTATAATATAATGAATACGAAATTAGCCTTAATTTAACCGGGTGAACGGTCAGACTAGTGACAGACTGACGTTTTAGTCGCTGCGGCACGAACGCCGTGACCAGGGTCGCTCTAGTGTATGCACTGTTTCATATGAGAGGGGTCAGACTAGCGACACAAACGCCGTGATCAGGTCGCTCTAGTGTATGCACTGTTTCATATGAGAGGGGTCAGACTAGCGACACAAACGCCATGACCAGGTTGCTCTAGTGTATTGCACTGTTTCATATGAGAGGGGTCAGACTAGCGACACAAACGCCGTGATCAGGTTGCTCTAGTGTATGCACTGTTTCATATGAGAGGGGTCAGACTAGCGACACAAACGCCGTGACCAGGGTCGCTCTAGTGTATGCACTGTTTCATATGAGAGGGGTCAGACTAGCGACACAAACGCCGTGACCCGGTTGCTCTAGTGTATTGCACTGTTTCATATGAGAGGGGTCAGACTAGCGACACAAACGCCGTGACCAGGGTCGCTCTAGTGTATTGCATTGTTTCATATGAGAGGGGTCAGACTAGCAACACAAACGCCGTGACCAGGGTCGCTCTAGTGTATTGCACTGTTTCATATGAGAGTGATCAGACTAACGACACAAACGCCGTGACCATGGTCGCTCTAGTGTAATGCACTGTTTCATATTAGAGGGGTCAGGCTAGCGACACGAACGCAGCATCAGATTTGAAAACGTGTATGTGGGCGTTTGTTTGGCGTAGCGAAGTACGGTCTGGTAAGATAATCGATGAGTGGAGTTAGTTTTGCCTTAGAAGTTACACTTAGTGTGTTTTTTATTTGTGTGAAAAACCTCAAAGAATGTTTATGTCATATAAAGACTGATAAAGTTAAGAAATATCTTACATATTAGAACAGTTGTTAGCACTTCTGTCTACTATGTTCAGAATCTTGGGTTCAATTTCCAGTACGGCCGAAAAATTAATCATTGCTGAAACTGGTTTTTTTTTTCTCTTTTACAGTAATTAACTGGAGGTCTAAAGGTTTGGTCTGTTCTAAAATCAAGTTAGTTTGAAAGATGTGTTAATATAGAGTCAGTTGGATCATAAAGTTCACATCAAATATTTTCAATGGTTTTTTTTAATACCAAGTTAATTTAAAAGTGCGAACGCCCTATATACTGGCAACCCGCCACTCATATATAATGAACCAATCGAGTGTCTCTTATCCTTCCTCACCACTAAGCCTCTTGCTCGTGGACCTTCAATTGGTTCTGGAACAATAAACCCAACATTATACAAGTTTAAATCCTTGCTATTTGGCTTGTGGACTAATGAGGTATTATATGGGAACTGGCGAAAAAAGAAGAACCATGACCTCTTAGTTGAATACGGGAAGGACCTACCACAAAGCTTGATGATGCCGTATTATCAATTTGTGTTTTCTATCCTTGACTAAGAGTGCCACGTACTAATTTGAAGAGAAAGATCTTCCAAGTGTGATATTTCTATTGGAAATAGTAGTTCTGAAGCATAAAATAATATAAAGTAATCCTCAATCATGATTGTCAAATAATACATCTTCATAACACGTGACTTGGGTTATGAATACATTAAATTAAATGTAGAGACTGTTTGAACTGTTGTAAAAATCTTTTATTATTACAATTAAACTATAAACATGCTGCTGTATTCAGTTTTTTACTTGCAAAGCGTCTTACTACCCACCCGGGAGATACGCATAATTACACTAATGGGGTATATAGGAGAAAGGTAGAATTTAGAGTAAAAGGGCTCGCATATACGTGTAGGAAGAGTGTAAATACATCTATTTAAAAAAACACCTGTATTACACTCATCCGAGATTCAAACCTTGATTTCTCTATCCCCGGTGAGCCATAACAAACAGTTTTGACACCTTAGTCCGTGTGCCCACTGACGTGGGTCACGTTTAATAACCAAATAATATGATATATTACAAATCATTAAACACATGGGCATACTTCAATAAGTACGTGGAGCAGATTTCAGGTTCATCTTGTTTGGTTTGCCGCTGACGAGGAGGTCAAGCAAGGCTCAAATCTCGACTGGGTGTACTGAGGATATTTATTACAAAAGCGTTTTATCCTCTCCTTCCAAGCAATTAAGATTCATTTCATCTAAAAATGTTTAGACCCATGTTCGGGTAGTACGCTTATGTACAAATTACTCTAATGTGCTAGGGATGAAGAAGGTTGAATTTACCCGCAATTGCGTGGGAGGAGAGTGGAAATTTTTTAAGGAAAACCACCTTTAGTACACCCGACAGAGATTCGGACCTCATTCTCTCCGTGATCAGTATTGCGAGATGGACGCCTTAGACCATGCGGCCACGGAAGTGGTTCCATTTCATTTAGTTGAAATGCGTACGGCTGAGATGGATGGTAATATGCGTTGAAATACTGGTTGTATGAACGAATTTGTGATATAAAAAAATATATTTATAAATTTAGTTTCATGTGCCACAGCCCTCTTCATCCACTTTCCCTTTTGACCTCGTCTATTTTCCTATTCCATTAGTGATTTGATGACCCTGTCCTCTTTGTACTCAAGCTATTCTCTAGTGCAGATCCATGAACAATTCTGTCAATCAACTTAATGGCAATCTCTTCTTTCCTCTGGATTCCTCGTCACAAACTGGGTCTTCAACGCGGGGGAGGGGAGGGGAATAATTGACCGACAAGACGAACCAAGGAGGGTTTGCCCACATCACTTCTGAGGCAGATCTTGGTGGTTTCGTTTTGTCATTTAAAGAGATGTTCCTGGAGCGAGTTCCAACCCCAGCAGGTTGAGACATCGATCTCCGCTCTAAACAAACTGCGTGCCATTAGGAACGGTGTGTTGAGACGGTTCTTTTCTTCGTAGTCGTATAGAGGAGAGTAGGTTGGTTGTCTTGACAAGACTTCATGATGGTTATACAGAGTGTACCGTAACATGTGGGAACCATCTCAGTGGTGGACGGTGTAGCATCTACTTAGACACTTCCCAATGGTCCGTGTCTCAGCGGACGTGCAAACATTTATTGGTAACAGTTTATGAAGCAGAGGAGTCTATTATTCAACATAGTAAATTAATTAAGTAATAAAGTATTTATTAAAGACAAAGCAAAATATATAGTTCTACATAAGAGTATATTTAAATATATTTATATTTACCTGTCACTGTTGTTTAGCTATATTAGATTGCACAAACAATGATTAATGTAGTGAAATGTCCTAGACTGATTAATAAGGTAATATATTACAGAAAAACATACAAAGAATAAACAGCGCAATGAACTATAAGTCAAATGGCTGTACTACCTGCAAGGCTAAATTAATACGTGAATACGTTTATCAGACAATTACTTCTCTATGGCGTGCGTCTGCTCTACAATGTTTCAAAATTCATAAGACATGTCCAACAAGGTGGCAAGTCTAAAAAAATACAAACAATGGGATGTGACCCCGCTAAATTAGTACTGCCTAGTACAATGGAGGTCTTAAACATATTCTCATAAGAAAACAACACTTACTTGCCATTGAAAGTAATTAGTTAAATAGGAACCATACTGGGCTGGTGTAGGTGCTTTTTAATAAATAACTGTCAGTTATCAAGGCTATTGGTTAAGTTAAATAGAAACATAATGTAATCATGGTATTCTAGAGCGTACAAGCATGGCTAGTCTGAGAGCATTTAAAGTGAATGTTCAGACCAAGGCTAGGGGCAGCTGAGATAGCCAAATAACTTAAAAGGTGTTAGTCCCAACAAGGAATACCCTAAGGAGCTACAAAATTTAATTACGTTGACATTTAAGAGAGGTAAACCTAAGGACCTCATTTATTAGCTCTTCAAGCATCTTCAGAATGCCGGATACTCATAAAGAAAAGAAACACGAGCCGCACATGGCTCATAAAGAGCTCCACTAGTTGTCAACCTTGTAGGGCAAAAGCACAAATAGTGAGGGTGTAACCTTCAAGAAACTTACGACCTAACTAGGTTTCCAACTCAATATATATCAGAGTTAAACAGGCGGACATGTAATGGCATTGGTAAACATAGCTTCGCCGAGCTTTACTTAAATCTAAAATTAACTGATTAACACTAACTGCGCTTAAGCGACTTCCACAACTAAAGCTAAAAAGTCTTCTTAGAAACAAATAGAGCCTCATTTACTACCTAACAATCAACATCCCATACTGAGACAGCCAACTAAGCTAAAGGCCTCCTTACTCGCTAAATATTATTGGACAGTAATATTGGCCATGTAAAGGTAATATTGAAGGTTTGCACAATATATCGAATAATATTAAAAGTTTTTAATATTTATTGAAGCTTCGTCAATATTATTGCACCATGTAAGGTGGTTATTGTGCAATATATCCCAGTCTGTTTACAATCATCCTCTAGTCTAGTGTTTCTGTTTTCTCTAACCTAAAATACCGGCAATGTCTGTTTCAGAGAAAAAAGTAGCAAATAAAGAAGAGGAAAGAACATTTATACTGAAATGCATCGGAGTAAGAGATTTTTTCGTATGTGTGTGGTGTAGGCCTATATGTAATAATTAGGATCCGGATGTTGATGATGTAAAAAAAAAATCAAATATTCACTTTAAAATACTAAAAAATGATTTTATTAAATGATCCAAAACTTAAGAAAATGCATCATAAAATGAAAAAAATTATCTTATAATGAATGTTTGAAAATATTCTTCAGAAAATAGGCACAAACTAATATATGTTATTTTAATTCACCTTTGTCTGAGTTGCACTGGACTACAAATTTCATTCTCAGGTTGTCGAAAGTGAAGGATCTACGGTTATCTGCCAGCAAGTTTTTATACCTCAAAAAGCTGCGTTCTACATCAACTCATGTGATCGGAGCTTACTCTAAGTGGGGAAGATCGTTGGTTGTTAAATCCTCCTCAATCCCACCCATGGAATATTTATTACCACAGAGTGTATCTGAGATTTTACACAAAACTTTATACCAGAAATTTTTGTCCAGCACCTTTTTCGGCTTACATGCAATAGCTGTAGCAATTTTTCCGCGAGCGTTATTAACACCAGTCTCCACCTGTGTGACTAGTAAAATGGAATCTCCCATTATCTCACCTATTTTTTCCAATGATGTGATAGTTATAGACAATAATGCAAAGTTCGATTTAATAAATGCCAAACTGCCCTCCATGTTTGGCTCAGAGAATATATATTGAGCAATTTGTATTGAAGCAGCTTCTTCAGTCAAAACTCTGTACTACTTGTTTCACTACCTGAAAATGTTCACAATAATACAATAATGCATTTAACTATGTTCCTCGGCGTGTTATGATAGGTTGTGGTGGTAATGCGATTTCCTGTGCCTCTGCTTTGAAATGTGTAACACATGAGGGTGCTTTTAAGAAAACCTTTTTAACGTTTGCCACAAGCCTGTCTGCGTTGGGATAATTTTCTCGCGCTTTTTCACAAACTTTATGTATACCATGTGATATGTACCATTTTAGAGTAAATTGCCTTAATTAATTAGCTGCTCGTACCATATATGGTGCTGCATCACTTAGAAATAAAAGCACATTGTCATGTTTTATGCCCTCAGTCAAACATTTTGGATAATGTCGGTTAATTGGTCTTTTCTAATATTTTGGTGGCCAATAAAAATATTTCACCTGGTCTGCCCAATTCTAATGTTCCAATCACAACATTGGCTACATAGCGGCCCACAGTATTAGTGGTCTCATCGTTAGAAACCCATAGCTTCTTCCCGTAAGTACCGCACCTTGTTTAATTTAAAGTTTCTTTGTATCACTGTGGTAAATGATCTGATGTCTGACTTCTATGCTGGGGGTCCGGGGTTCAATCCTCGGTCCCGGCACAGATTTAGCTGATTACCTAACCCTTCCTTCGCCTCTCACAAGACGTGTATTAATCACACTTGGGAATGTGTGGAATGCCAGGCCTCCACCGTGGTTCGGATCCCACGTTAAACTCTGGGTCCTCCATTTAATCTCACAATCACCCTACCATTACACATTAGCGTAAGTGTGTATAGCCCGAATAGATGGTAAGACATGGTGATGATGATAATAATAATAATAATAATAATAATAATAATAGTAATACCCAGGCCGGTGGGAAAGCAGTTCAATTGCTAACTCATTTAGTTTGGTTTGCCGGTGACGGTTAAATCAGGGTTTGAATTCCAGCCGGGTGAACTGATGGTGATTTTTTCTAAAAAATTCTTCACTCTCTACCTCTATGTAAATGTGGGTACATTTATTCTCAGTGTTACCTTTCTCATCTATAGCACATTAGTGTAGTTTATATATATACATATTAGGTGACCTGGCGGTCTAGGGGTAAGGTGTCAGACTTCAATGCTGGCGGCCGGGGTTCAATCCTCGGTCCCGGCAAAGATTTATCTGATTACCAAACCCATCCTTCACCTCTGACAAGACATCTTGTGAATGTGGGGAATGACAGGCCTCCACCATGGTTCGGATTCCACGTTAAACTGTAGGTCCTTCATTTCATCTCACAATCACCCTACCACTACACATTAGCGTAAGTGCGTATAACCCGAACGGGTAGTAAGACGCGGTTCTAATAATAATATATATATATGCACATAACACGAATGGAGAGTGAGACGCGTTGAAAAAATACCTACAATTTATTGCCTGTCATAAAAGAACGATGCGAAAAACGTCATTTGACATAATTTATGGTGATACATAGCTTATAGCGTGAACCTGGTTCGTGAATTATGATACACATGTTATTACAGCTTTCTGAACCACCATCTACCTGTAGCAAAAAGATTTGTGGAGACCAATTAATGTTTCTTTGTTACGACTTATGAGGAAATATTGTTCGTGTTTGTGTCTTCAAAGTGTTTCTTTAGTTATACCGGGTAGTAAGACGCGGTGCTAATAATAATAATTTATTTATACCATAGTAAATTAGTTGTAAAATGAATAAATATAGGCTTATCAAAAAATAATACTACTTCTTGTAAAAAACGCCACACTTAACTGGCACTTAGCCTTAAGTTAGCCATTCGGGCTATACGCTTATGTTATAATTACGTTAGTGGGTTTGAGATAAGGAAGGTTTAGTTTAGAGGAAGTGTGCCCGCATTTGTGTGCAGAGAGGGAATGGGGAACCATTTAGAAAAAAACACTCTAGGTACACCCAGCCAGGATCGAACCAGAATTTCCCCATCATCGGCATTCGAGGGAATAGCGAGAGTGACGCTTTGTACCATACAGCCACCGAGGCGGGTTATTAAATTATTGTTAGTAAATTCATACATCAACGGTATCAAATAAGTGTTTTTTATCTGTACATTCTGGCAGATAGTGTAGATTTTGACAGGTGTAAATAAAAATATTGACCTTTTGCCTAATTTGAATACCTACCCTCCTACTTAATTATCAATATCAACATAGTAAAATATTAGGCCTTCTTTATAATACACTTTATTTGTCGGCATGTCTAAGGAATATGTTTAATTTTAATGTTCTTTTCAACGATAAAATGTCTTAAAAAAGAAAAATAATTTATTTCACAAATTAATATGTTAGTTGAATTTTAGTTAATCTTAGCAAAAGAGATTAAATCAATTTCACATTGGCTTGATTCTCAGCAAGAAAAGAGCCCCTCAACCCTTAAATAAATCAGTGTAGGCCTACAGATATATTACCGACTCAGCCAAAGTGTCGAAAGATCAAATTTATCTAATTTTTTTTATTGATTTAAGGTATTTAACGTGCACTTTCTTAACCGAAAGATAATATCAGCACATTAGAATTTCTACGATAATAAATGTGAAAGGACCTACCAATTTTGCCGTGAAAGCTACTTTCACATATATACCACAATCGACATGGGACAAACGGCGTTTTACTTCCCCTCCGAAGGAAGCTGCGCTATGGATTTTTATCGCTCAATAAAAATCCATCGAACTCAACTGGGTTTGAACCCACAAACATCGGGACCTGAGGCAAGCACATTACCCCAAGATCACCGAGGTCAATGAAAGATTAAGGAATTAAAATTAATACATTCATTAATAGCGCATCCGAAATAATGGCTGTTGTAACTACAGCCAAAACTCCCGAATTTATTATTTCCTCAACGCAATTCAAGCGCGAAAACATCAATTTTAATTCAAACACCAGCCGCGAAAGCCTTCAAAACATGTTAAATAATTGTTTCTTAAATATAAGTGCAGTAGGAGTGTCCAACAAAAGTGCATCTGAGAGTTCATTAACTTTTCCACAATGTTTCTTAGTTTGTTTTAAATATGATGTTTTCTTGAATCTTGTGGTTCAAAAACAATTTTGTACAAATCAACTAACCACATTTGTGATAAAGTGGACTAAATGTAATACTTAATTATTCTAGTTTATTGATGACGGGGTTCAAATTCTGGCCGAATGTACTAAGGGTGTTTATAAAAAATTGTTTCTCACGCTTTACACATCCCCACCACTTAAACGCCGGTACATTCCCTCTGGATTCAGCCTTCCTCATCTCTATCGCATTAGAGGGATTATTACGTATGTTTATAGCTCGAACAACCACCTATTGTGCTCTAACGGTCAGAGTTCCTGTCTAGTCAGAGATTCCAGGTTCTATTCCCGACGCTTCAAGATTTTTTTTTATGAAGTAGTGGGTCTGAGACGGTGTCAGTTCAGTATCGTGAAGACAAAATGAACAGTTTGAATGGGAAAGTAGCAGCTCCAGTCTGAGATGTACGGGGCTGGAGGGTTCGTTGTGTTGACCACATGAATTGTTATTATTATTACTATTATTATTATATTTATTTACATGTCGAAATTAAGGCATAAGCCTTATTTTACACTTAACCATATCTCAAGTTAACATTACACTGCATTTATTAATTATTATCATTAAATAAAACACAGGAGACCAGTATTTTAGGAAAACATACACACGAACATAAAACATATGAAATATTGCAATGATATAAACACATAAAAAAACAAAAAAAGTATTCAACTTGAACAAAGTATCTCTAGATCAGTAGTGGAAACAGAGAGATAAAATAAAATTAGTAAACATTCTTACACACACTCGCAAACACATGGATTATGCAGTAGCTCACACGCTAGATATATAGTAGTGATTGGTGAGTTTGTTTCTAAAATCAGATGGCCCAATCACATCTGTGAAGTCTGCGGTCCAAAGGCACATTCTTTTCCAACAAATGATGGCTGTTCGGTTGGTATAATTCGATTGCGGGCTGACGTCATGGAGTTTTTACAGCCCACACAGGTAGTGGGACGCGATAAAAAAAACTCTTAGATAAGCCCCGAAACAGATTATATAACGTTATCTATAATTTTGTGAAAGGAAAGAAAACCCTTTTTTAAAATTACATATGCTTTATTTTGTCAGGATTCGAACTCATAACGGGTCTATTAATTTATCAGTGTGACGCGATGTGTCACACTTATCACGTGGGATAAGTTAGTAGAGCGAGGAGTGAGAAGGATTTATCATAAATTCATTAAAATTGTTTTATTTACTTTTTTGTGCATTGCGTTTTACTATCCGTTCAGGCTACCCGCAATTTTACTCATACTGTGATAGAGATTATGAAGGTAAAACACAAAGGAAACGTACCCGCATTCACGTAGAGGGAGATTATAAAATTATTGGGGGGGGGGAGAAGAACCTTTCAGTACACTCAGCCGAGATTCAAACCAGACTTCTACGTCACTTTAATGCAGTATATGATTGTAGTGACACCTTAGACCATGCGCCCACCGATCAATCTCACTTATCCACAACATACTTCACTCTAAGCTATGCTTGATGAATGCGTCTGAACACTGGAGGAATCTGGTAAGCTCAGTGGTAGAGCATTGGAGCGCTAAACCAAAGGTACTTATACCAATTCTCGTGCCCAGGCTTCATTTCTCAATTAAATTTAAATTTATTTATACACAAAAGAATCAGTCATTTGGTCATCACTTCGAAAGAGAGACCCTCAACCTTTTCACAATTTTTTTTTCAGTGATGCCGTGAAACAAACCCGAGATTATGCTTGTAAGAAATGCCTTAAAAACCTCTGTCGACCCAAAGTAAACAGAACTTAATATTTACGGTCAGGCAAGGATTTGAAATATTCTTAGAAAAGCTGTTTTGGAATAGAGGGAATTATTCTTTACCGAAAAGTTACGACTTTTTACTAAGAAAATAAGCAGTTGGGAAGGTGTAAGAAAAATATATACGCAGCGTAATTTATGTAAATATAGACATTAAAGGACCTACTCTTTTTTTAGTAGACCTTGGTTTAAAGCAGGGATGGCCACACTTTTCCAACAAGTGTGCCACTTGAGGAATAGCAATATTTGTAAATAGTCTATTGTTCCACCTCTTATTTTCGGTTCTTCTGACGAGTATTTAAAAATAAAAACTTGTTGAATATTATGATATGTAGTGAATAAATCAAATCAAATTGCAAATATATTAATAATGCCTAAATTTTAAAGAAATTAAATATATTAAATGGTAATTGTGAGTCGTTAACTTAGATCATTTTAATTTTAAAAACTGTAAAAACATTTAAGGTAGCATCTTTGATTTTAAAAAACTAATATATATATATATATATATATACAATGTTAAGATCAAAAACTATTAGTTCTAAACATGTATTTGGTTGGCGAATATATTTATGTTCGGTTAGTAATTTGTTGTCTTCAACAGCACACGAGATGCACCTAAGTACGAGCCAAGATTTTTCTAACAATTAACTTCCTAAAGTTAAATGTGTCATGATATTGAATGACATGGGTATCAAACTATTATTTACTCCTAATAATTATACCAGGAAAAATGTATATTTAATGGGTTTTTTCTTCAATGGTTGGTGTGCCATCCAAATAGTGTTCGTGTACCACCCAATGGCACGCGTGCCATAGCTTTTCTCTATTTGGTCTCTAGAGCGTTTCGCCACTTAAAATTAGGTGTTGTGAGACCATGGTTCGAGTATCGGTAGGAACAGATTTTGACCTTCATAAGGCATAAAAGAAGATAAGTACGATTTATTCGTAGTTCACTAAGCATACGATCTCTGCTAAATTTTAAATAAATGGTACGGAACTCTTCACGGACTTTCTCGCTCTATTGTTTGAAAATGGAGATATATACTCAAAACTCGTAATATATGTGAAACGAAATAATATACACTAGAAAACCCAAGCATAAATTGCACTATACTTATGTAAAACTTTTTTTTTTGTTAGTCACGATTTTAAATTTTATAATTTTGTTTTTAAAGAATTAATGTCCTCATTTTTATGTTTGGACCGATAAAAAAAAAAAGATCAATTTTGGGTCCACGAGGGTCAACACTTCGTATTAAAATTTAATTAGTAATTACTCTATGCCATTGGAGAATTATTGCGTTAAAACTTAAGTAGTATCTCTTTACAACTAAATCTCACAAAATTGTATTAAAATATTTGCCAATATCTCAGAAACTGCTGGATTTATAAAAATATATTTCATATAAAAGCTTTTTTCTTTTAATAGTACTACAATTTTATAATTATAAGTTAATTATTATTATTATTATTATTATTATTACCGTGTCTTACTACCCGTTCGGGTTATACGCACTTACGCTAATGTGAAATGGTAGGGTGATTGTGAGATGAAATGGAGGACCTAGAGTTTAATGTGGAATCCGAACCATGGTGGGGGCCTGGCATTCCACACATTCACAAGATGTCTTGTCAGAGGTGAAGGAAGGGTTTGGTAATCAGATAAATCTTTGCCGGGACCGAGGATTGAACCTCGGCCGCCAGCATAGAAGTCTGACACCTTAACCCTAGACCACCAGGTCACCTATATATAAGTTAATTAATATCTCAAATAGTTGCAGAGATATGGAAGTTTCTGCTTCTATAAAGTATCCTAAAATTAATTTTTATGGTGAAATGAAAATAGCCAGTTTATTTATAATCTTAATCAACACCTATATACGAATTTTAATCAAAATCGTTAAAGTCGATTTTGAGAAAATATATATTTTTTCTCTTTTTGCCCTTTCTTAAACTACCCTTAATTTAAACTTTAAACAGACACACAGACAAACGTCATTGCAAAGACCACTTTTTTGGGTTTGGGGGGTCTTGAGACGTCGACATCCATCAACATTTCAGGCTAGACTTTCTTTTGCGGTCGCAATACTTTTACCTTTTGTGTTCGAAAATTTAAAATATATATATATATTTACGTATAGCTTGAAAGTTATTGGTTTTATAAAAAATATGCTTCTTTTAAACTTTTGTATTATATTATTATTATTTAGCACCGCGTCTTACTACCCGTTCGGCTTATACGCCTTAAGTACTAATTACGCTAATGGATTAGGAATTAGGAAGGTCGAATTAGAGGACGTGAACTCGCATTTGCGTGGAGAGGGAGGGAAAAACCATTTAGGAAAAACCACCCCCATTTCACCCGACCTAGATTCGAACCTCGATCTCCCCGTCCTCAGCAGTCGAGCTCAAACACGACTAGCGCGTTAGCCAACTACGCCACCGAGGCGGGTTTTTGTATTGTAAAGAGACCTACATATTTTTAACGATAAGTAATTTTATATCTCAAATAGTTTAGGAGATATTATAAAAAAAGATAATTTACGCATCAGACCGGAGCCCTTAAAGTCATGTTGCAGAAATATTGAGAGAATCAATTTTGTTTGGAATATTTATAAATGTTTAGAAATGAAATTTAATCAAAATTGACTTTTTCTCTTTTTGCTCTTCAGTAAACTACCCTCAATTTTAGGGTTAGATATCCAATTCCAATATTCCCTCAGGGTAACCCTATGAAAACCCTAGATACTAAGTTTTAACCTGATCGGTAAAATAGTTTAGGCTCTAGTTGAAGGTAAAGACAGACAGGCGGAAAGTCAAAAACCACTTTTTTGGATTCGGGAGGTCATTAAACGTCAAGATTCATTAAAATCTTGAGTTCAATTTTTTTTTTTTTTACGATCACTATATTTTTTCTACCTGTAAGGACAGCGAGAAAGAAAAAACTGTGTTTTAATATAATTATTGTTAAAATGTATAATTTTGTCTCCTCTTAAGTGGCCCTAAGAGTTTTTTATGTCAAAAATAAATTAGATGCGTAAGATAAATATGTAATTTAGCTAAATATTACTGCTATTAAATTATTTTTTAGTAAGAACAAAAATGATTTGTATTGTAAATTTTACGTACCAAATATCCATTTTAAGCTAAATTGTTGAAGACAACAATATATATAGATTGAAGGGAGGAAAATCAGTCTTAGAAAAATGTTCCCTCGAAAACAAGGATACAATTTTATTTGGCATGTCAAATACTTCCCAGATATAAATGCTAAACAAATTCGTTATAGCTGTTTTTGAAATATTTCAAATTTACAAAAATGAATAATTAACCAACTACCTTTGAACGAGGTTTTCACCAAAAATAAGTATAGGTTTACAGTGTTATATTTGATGTAAAACACTCGTAGGTATTCATTTTATACAAAATTTTACTGATATTTTCAAACATTTTGAATTTTCAAAAATCACTAACCATTAAATCACTCTTAAACGAATTTTCGCCATAAATCAAGTATATAGTGTTGTTGGTCAGGCCAATCATTCCCTAGATATTTATTTTAAACAAAATTGTTAAAGCCATTTTCGAAAAATTTCGAAATTTAAAGATTACTCATCAGTAATCTATTTTTAATTAGGGGTTAGGGTAAAATATTTAAAACAAATCCAAAGATATAGCCATATATCAAGTTTGAAGAAAATCCATCAAACCATTTAAGATCCATGCCCAGTTATGGATAGCCATATAATTATAAAATCCTCTTTTTTTGGGGTTCTGGCGCACATAAATAAAACATGAAGATTAGTCAAAATATTTCGATCGAAAATTATCACGTTTACAAAATTTTCTCGCTACATGGAAAAGTAAAAATATATATTTGGTTTTTGCTGCCAATAAAAGATAATCAAATTTTCCTCTCTTTCTAAAAACCTTTCTCTTGGTGCCTTTTAGGACTGTCTGCATTCCGTATGGTGTATCATCAACCAATCTACCAGTACTACAAAACATGCTTTTTGGTGTTTTGGAACACCCAATCCAAGGCTAAGCATAACAACGGCTTAAATAGGATATGTTGTGGGGGTGGGCGTGGGGGAAACTCCTTTAGATGGGCGTGTAGGGGACGCGAGAAAAGGTCCGTATTTTTCCATTTTTTTATAGCAAAACTTTTTTTTGCCAGAATAATTAAATTAATGCTCCGATAGCAACATAGCGTTTAAATTTCTTCACATGATAATACCAAGCGTTTTTAAATAATTGTCACTATTGGCATAGTGGCATTAGATGGGAAACATTTTAAATAACGTGAAAAAGTTGTCATCAATTTCCAGGACACCTTTGAAAAATATTCAAGAACTTTTGAGGTCACCATTGGAAGAAAATTAAACTTAATGTTTCTACTGGAGAATCATTTGATTCCTTTTGGCAAAAAAAAAAAAGTTTTGGCAAAAAAACTATAAAAATACGGCCCTTAACTCGCGTTCTATATACTCCCACCTCAATTAAAGGCGTTCATTTAACTGGAACAATTCTACAGATTTTTAGACTGGTATAGCAACTATATTTTTAATTATATATTCTACTTTGACTTTTGCTAAATACAAAGTCCCAACTACTTAGCTCCCTCATCGTTTCATTCAAAGCGTGGTGAACTATATTGACAACGCATAATATGTAGTTGAGTGTAAATTAATTACCATAGGTCTGTAAAGATTATTTTCTTTCATCAAACAAAAGAACAAAAATAGTATATGAATATAGTAAACCAAATCAAGTTTTCCGCAAAACAAAAACACATTAAAACATCTGGTGTGAGGGGAGAAGGTGGCGGGTTAGCCCCCGTCTCTCCCTCCTTTATGTAACTGGGGCTATATAAATTGGGTCCCAAGAGGAGTGCCCCCTTTCACCAAAACGTAAAATTGGTCCCAATATTTTGAAACGGATACTTAAAATGGGTCTGCGTGTTATACCTGGCTGTAGTAAAGTATTGCTATACTTGCTCAATCTAATCATCTACGATAATAATACTGTTCCAAATGTGCATAGTGCCATTTTGGACGCGCTTTTGGCAGTTAAACCATGCAGAGCAGTCCGGTACAATGGACTCGATGACAATTCAAAAGAATAAGATGTTTATATTTCGTGGTTATAATATTAGATATCACAAACTTCTGAAGGATAGAATTCAATGTTCAATTCAACCTCCACGTGGTGTCTCCTGGATAAAGCTAATAGGCTGACACAAGACGAAACCCATTTTACGTATACCCTTTTTAACCTTGGCCCATCTTAACTATAACTTTTTTTCTATCCGGAACCCAATTTGGCATAATTTTGCCAGATGAGATCCAATTTACCAACCCCAATTTAACTATGCCCCACATGCATACAGGCTTACTAAACTCTGTCAACCGTTGGAAACTGTAAGTGTGCATAACCGGATAAAAAAAACAATACCTGTAGACAGAAAACGTTTATGTCCCTTTATATATAAAGGTTATATACATCCATAAAATTCATCTATAAGTATTTTGAATAAAATGTATTTTAGCATTATCAAGTTCCATTTATTTATAAATGAAAATTAGCCTTGTATGTTTTATGGACTTAAATACTTTTTTTATATTTGTAGGTACTCAGTTTTCTATGTTAACATCTATATGGAGACCTGGCGGTCTAGGGGTAAGGTGTCAGACTTTTATGCTGGAGGCCAGGGTTCGATCCTCGGTCCCGGCAAGTATTTATCTGATTACCAAACCCTTCCTTCCCCTCTGACAAGACATCTTGTGAATGTGAGGAATGCCAGGCCTTCACCGTGGTTCGGATTCCACGTTAAACTGTAGGTCCTCCATTTCCTCTCACAATCACCCTACCATTCCACATTAGCGTAAGTGCGTATAACCCGAACGGGTAGTAAGACGAGGTGCTAATAATAATAATAATAATAATAATAATAATAATAATGTACCCCAATGTATATTGTAAGAACCTTATTTAACGGCTATAATAACTACTGGATCTACATTTACGTATTCACAATTCCAGATTATCTTCAGCTGTCATTTTTTTATATTATTTTACGAATACATACAGTATAAAGCTGTAAAATGCTATCAATATGTGGTCGTAAAAATTATGTTTGTATTTTTTAAAAGGTGCTTCAAATGTCAACTCGTAAGAAAATCAAGATAATAGCTAGCATAAATGAAAGGAGATTACAAACTTACCACGCGCGAATCTTGAAATTTTGAATCTTTTCTGTCTTTTAAACTAGAAACACTGTAAGAACAGCACAAACTTTCACTTTTCTTAAATTATGCTAATCAGAGAGAAAACACCTTTTAAGAAAATCTATTTATAAACAATATGAACATTGTTTATAATTACTCTTATGTCAAATAAATATAAAGCAAACGTAAACACAACTATACAGTCCGTCTGAACTACACCACCAACAAAGCAAGTACTGTCGCAAATGTGGCATTGACAGCTGGCGCTCTCCTACCTGGTGGCGTTTCCGTGTATCTCCTCTTGAACGCGCCAAAATACGCAGAAGTGGGTGGGGAAACGAATAAATAAACACACTTAATATTGGTTGGGTTAAAAGAACATAGTTTATTTACGACATGAAGCAACCCAAAGGCTATTTGTAACATAAATTTTGAAGGAATCCTGTAAAAAGCATTATAATCTTCTTAGATGTTGCTTGCCAGATGAACTAGAACCTAAGGCCCTTCATACAAATGCTAAATAAATAATTCATATGCAGCTATTCGTCAAGTAAAATGTTAGCAAAAAGAATGCAATATTCAAACAGAATTGTCACTCCATTAAATTTGCTATTTAATACTAAATTTTAATTCTCCAATTTGAATTACATTAAAGTCGAAAAATAGGCCTATTATATATACTAAAACTGGGTTTCAAAGACATTATTAAAGAAAGTCACTATTAGTTTTATAAACATTACCATATTGTCATTAATCAAAACTAAAATAACCCACTTTTGTGGCTGTATGGTCTAAGGCGCTACTCTCGTAGCAGAAGAGACTACATATGATGAGATCAATGTTTGAATCCCAGTCAAGGGTACTAAGGGTTGTTTTAGGTACACTTTCCTCTAAATATAACCTTCCTAATCCCTAAAACTATTGGCGTAATCAATACATAAGCGTATAATCTGAACGGGTAGTTGGTCGTGGTGATAATTTTTTTTAAATATAAAACAACTATTTAAAATTTTAGTTCATCCATTAGCCCTAATAAAGGCAACGTAATTAAATAGATTATCTAAGTAATCAAACCTGTTGATAATGTTAAATGTATTTTATTCCTATTCAGAATTTGATTCGAACTGGAATAAGCTTCGTTGACAGTTATAAAAGATACGCTAACGTCTACATTAATAGTAATATAAAGTCATGTAGTCCACAACTATCAGTTTTAATCAGTGATATCAATTCCTATAAAATATGTTAGTAATAAAGTGAAAAGTTATCAAAGCTGCCTGAAAAAAAGTTTGTATCTTTAAAACTACTTTAAGAAGAATTATCTAAGAATTTCAAGACGATTAAATTAGGTAAAAAATTTAACAGGATTTATACAGTTTTTGCGTTGTTTTTTGAAAACTCTTTTCGGGGTAAGCCCCGGTATCTTGTCCTAATTATTTATAAGCGTACAAATAGGTTTATACAAAAACACCAAAGTGTAAATATATTGAATCCATAAACAAGCAGCCTTTTCACTCAAATCAAATAAATATGTATATATGTAGCGTTAGCATGTATATATGTAATATTAGTCTTAAATAGATTCTCACACAAAAATAATCTGTCAGATACAATATTATAGGAATCTCTTTGATCAAGCTCTGACTTGACGTTATTTTATAGAGTGTTTTTAAACACTAAGCATAAAATCATTGTCACCGATGAAATAATTTATTTAATAAGCCCTACAAAGGCTCAAACAGTGGAATTAGATTGTGTTACCCGTATCGTTGGGAACGCGGACTAAACGTCAAGTTCACCTAGTCCGGGTTGCAAGTGAGGCGTTCTAAGCCCGGTCAGGTTTAGTAAGGATATTCCTTACCTAAATAATTATCCACGTTGCCTGCACGCAAATTTGGTCTCCAAATTTAGATTATTTCATGTTAGCAACATAGTCACTGGAAGTCAACAACTAAAAGACAGCCAACTTAGTATAGAATTTCTATGTTGGTAATTTCTAGTAACATAGTCAATTTAGTTATTATATTGTTTCATTATCATTCGATTTAGATAAATTTTAATTAGAATATATGTAGACTATGTATAGTATATAATATATATGGTATATAGCATATAGAGTATATATAAATTATATGTTCAGTATATATTAGACCTATATATAAGCACATTTTTAGTGGGTTTTTTTGCACTACATTTACTACTCACTGATACATGTATGTATGTATGTATGTATGTATGTATGTATGTATGTATGTATGTATGTATGTATGTATATATATATATATACATTTATCTTTTTTTATCAGTGTCGGTGTAAGGGCTGTTAATTAGGTTATAGATTCCAAATTCCACGTATTCACAAAAAAAACTATTAAAACTCTTTGCCCTCCATTGCTTTTGTACTATGATATGAATGATTTCTTAACTCGTCAGGCTGACCAATAGAGACACAAAAGGTTACTACAAATAATTTTTATATTTAAATTTAGGAAGTATTTTTTGCCAATTATTTTGATTGCATTGTTTATGTGTTTATTAAGAGTGGTTTCAATGTATTTAACTAAGAACCGAAGAGTCGAGAATATGTTTTCTAGGGATCAAGATCTGTTCTTAAATAAGTAACATTGAAACCGACCCCGCATCCCGGCTTGTATTCGATAGTTAGTAGTTTAGAGGATTGTGTATTACGTGATATAAAATTATATGCATGTTAGATTGTTCTTAGATCTAATACTTAATATGAGTTATGGAATTGGTTTTTATTAATGTTTACAATAAATTTATGCATTTTCTTTTTAAAATAATTATTCCATTATTAAATAAATAAACAACTTTAAAAATAAAAGAATTCGTTATTTATTTTATTTTATCTTATGTTTCATATTACCACCCCATTTTCCAAAAAACACTTTTTATATGTGCTTGAAAAAAAATTGTGCTCTTTTATTGGTTTTTTTCTTATAATAGCTTGGAATATATTTAAGAATATGTTTTTTCAATACTTCTAACAGTTATTGATGCATTTTTTAATATTAAAATTGGGATTTTTACTTAAAACCCAAAAGTGCTCCATATTACCACCTTCTCCCCCGTTAAAAAGTTTTTTTTTTATGTTTGGAACTTAGAGAGGAGACTATTTCCAATTTAGGGTCCTAAACATTTTAAATTTAAGAATGTTCAGATCTTCATTGGGGTTTGGGGTGCTCCTTCTTCGCTCCGTAAATTTTAATCTTCTCCAACACTGATAAGTAGTTTATTCTTTTAGTTTTGGCAATTAAGAAACCCCCTCCCCCCTAATTCACCATCCCCTATTTAAAAAGAGAACATATTTAGCACTAATTTGTTATTTTTAGTGATCCCTCTGTATTCCTGGCCGATATACATATATTTTTTCCCTAAAGGTTTTTTTCTAATTATATGCCACACCTTACCTCCACCATCCTCCATTTGGGTACTAATTAAGGGTCATTTGATTCAAATTTTGAAAAACCAATGGCGGAATAGTCATAATCGGTCTTGAAAAGCCCCCAGATATAAAATTTCTTGAGAATTAAACCGGAAATAACAATTTTAGAAGTGTTTGATACCATTACCATACCAAGAATTGATTTAAGGTCAGCCAAATGGAATTTTGAAAAAAAAAAAACTATATGGCAGTGTCAAGCAGTGGTATAAATCCTCCGAAATCAAATTTGAGCGGGATCAAACAAACTTGATTTTTTGATCCATAAGATAAGCATGGGAAATTTTTGTGGCCACAGATTCGGCCCCTTTTTGAATTTTAAATTTTTCACATCATTATCAGATTCTCAAGAAACTAACTACATGCCAAATTTCAACCTTCTAGCTCACCGGGAATAACGAACAAAATCTCTAGAAGGAAAAACAAACAGACATGGCATGGATTTTGTAGTATTGAATTTTTGGAGAATTTCAATCAAAATATTTTTGTATATGTTTCTGTAGTTTTAACTATTTATATTTATTTTGTTATCCGTTTGTATTCACATGCTGTATTTTGAAAATGCATGTATAATGCAAAACATATATGCAAATTGGCAATAGGTCTAACAAATATACTGAAGCAAGAGTGTGTTTTAGGATATACAAAATCTTCCTATCTTAGGGAACCTTTGATCTATGCAATAATATATTTCCCATGCCTTGAATAAATAAGTAAAATTAAACAATAGCGATATCGCTATTTTTGTACAAAATCTATTATGGATTAATATTTTTCATTTTATTAATTGTGGTATTTGACGTGAACCTTCTGAACCGACTGATTATATCAGCACACGACTTATAAGCTAATTTAAATCTAGAACTGACACAACATCCAGCCCCCAGCCGTTTATTCGTCAATGTGAAAGAAGAATCCCATGTTTCACGAATGATTAAAAAAAAATTAACCTGGGACCCATAGCTCAATAGACATACACACTGCTGACTGAGGACTTTATTATTATGCATTTGATAGAGTATCCTCATTTGGATATTTATTATTTCATAGTAAAATTCCACTCGTTACGCTATAAATAATTTATAATTACCGAATTTGAAGGAATCTGTAATGCCGTTCAAGCATTAGAGCAAAATAAGTTTTAACATTGGAAGCCATAGTGATATCTTAGCGGCACTTTGTCCATTCAATATTACTTTATATCTTAGCCTCTAGAAATGGTGTGTTAGAACCAGCCGACCTTTTGTGTCTGTTACTTTGGAAAAAAATATATTCCTATACAAATATATTCTTAAAATACCGAGATAGGGCCTAAGTCAGAGACAAATAATGAAAATTGATTTTTTTTAATGCTTATTTCATAAATAAAATGCTATTTCGACGGAAGGGACGTAAATGAAGATAAAATTGTTTACTGTTTTTGTCAGAATTAACTATTATAACGATTTGTTATGTTAATTTACTAATTATTCATTAATAGTCAGTGAGCGTTTTTATTATATAAGAGCGTATATCCCAATTGGGTAGTAAGACGCGGTGCTAAATATAATAATAATTATAATAATTATTATATAAGCAATCCGGATTATAAAAGTTTATATTAATTGAAAGTATGTATTGCGTGGCTACCCTGGCAACGGTTTTCTTTACTTCAAACAGATAGAAAAAAAAACTCCAGTTTATTTCTTCCGACACAGTTTTTAATTAGTTTAGAAAAATCGAATCAAATATTTAAAATTCCAGCTTGGAATGCACATGTTTGTGCATAGGGGCTACTAATTATAAAATGTCAGCCCTTTCCATGCGTTAGATATCACTCAATACCTATGGCATACACACAAACTAATCATTTTATTAAGATAGACTATATAAATTTCATTCTATCCTCAAGCGTATGGTTTTCCAACCAACTTTTTGGTTAATGTAGGCGTATTTTCTTACAAATCCCTACCCTCGACCAGTATATTTATAATAGTTAAATTTATTTTAAATCCAACCGGGATATTATAAAAATTAGATTATTCAGAGCTGATCATAAAAGAGACCAAACTTTGAATAATCCTACTGGCGCCACCAATACTCAAGATAAAACAACTTTTTATATAACTATCAGAATGTACGATAGATGGCAGCAGTGGCAGCTTGAGCTGTACCTACTAAAAACAATCTCTATGGTTGCTTAGTTACCACCGTATTGCGTCCAAATATTTTAACCGATATATCTATTATAAGTTATATGTTTTTATGATAACTCTGGAGAGGGTTAGTGAGTAAAATATGGGGGGGAGAGGGGTAAGAGAAAACTATGAGCTGCTGTGGTTGTATACGAAGAAAGACCAATAATTTTAATGGCATCAAAACACAATTTAATAAAATGATCTGATAGTCATATTAATTTGAAAAACTGATCTTCAAAATAGTTAAATATGATTAGATTATGTTATGAAGACACGTTTATAAATAACATACATGTGTAATCGAGGTCTAAATTAATTAAATTTAATTTACTTTATAACTCTAGGTTGTTAATAGGGATGGCCTAAACCACGAATTTACGATATCGGAGATGGTGATTTTAAAATTTAGGTCATTTTTTTACCGATGATTATTCACAGTGACTTGCAGACAGTAGAGTACGCAGGATTACAAAGTGTGTGGGGGGGGGAGGGGGGTTGTAGTCATTATTTACACCTAGAAGCTTTTTTGGGGTCTTTTTATTGGTATTTGTTAACTTGATCATCTATATTTTTACTATTATAAACTGAATAATCTAACCAAATAATAAATAAGTATAAATTAAAGTTGACTTAGCCATCATAAAAATTACCAANCCTAGAAGCTTTTTTGGGGTCTTTTTATTGGTATTTGTTAACTTGATCATCTATATTTTTACTATTATAAACTGAATAATCTAACCAAATAATAAATAAGTATAAATTAAAGTTGACTTAGCCATCATAAAAATTACCAATTATTTATAGGAGGTAAATATCTAGCCACTGTGCAACTCCTCGTTGGAACCTCGTGTGAAACGGGGAGATTTGGTACCTGCCGCAATCTTCAGGACTTAGCCCATTTCCTAGGCTGCAAGAATATAAATAAGGACTACTAAGGAGCATCAACACAAGGATGTGTAGCCCTTGATATTTTCTTTGCTCACAATGTTTATTTAACTGGTCATACCCACCTCCCCCTATTCTATTTTCTCTTAGAATTTGCGCAGATCTCGGGGCATCTCCTAACTCTGGAAAGGGGGAGGGGGTGCTCGAGTACCCTCAGGCCCTCCCCCACCCCCCTCTTCCCCACCTTGGGTACGCTACTGCAGTCGCAGTCCCAATGTTTTGCTGGACCGATGTTTTGTCACGGTAGCAGTTTTTGCTGGCACGATTGTTTGACCAAGGATGTGCAAAAAAAAAGGTCAGAAAATGTTTAAGAGAAAACCCATTGTTTCATTTTAAAAAAAAAATTCAACAGCAATTTATCCAGTTCTACAAAGCCGTTTTTTTAAAATAAAACAATTTATTTCAATGATTATCACATTAAAGTGTACTCATTTTTAATAGCAAAGCCGCAATTTTTGTACATTATTTCCGTTAGGGCTGGTCTTATGACTCCTGGATAAATATTAATCTGGCAGATAAATATTTCTATCCGGTCGATAAGTTAAAAGTACGATCTTATGACTGGCAGATAGCATTTATCCGCCAGATAAAATGTATTTATTCATAACATTTTTATCGGGGGGGATAAGTACCTGATAACTTTTATCTGAAAGACAAAATGGTTGTTGCCATAGTGACGCGTTATTTTTCATTGTGTTTAGCCATTCAGAATCTGTTTTTAGGTTCAAATCTTGGTTCTCGTGTTTAGTAAGCACAGGCCCCGGCTATAGCTATATAAAATTAGAACATTTAGTTCACGCTTTTATATAAACTGACAATCTATTTGTAGAGTCATATTTATATAAGAACAAATTGTCAAAATGTGATTACAATAAATTAAATTTTGTAAACGTTGTACCCAACTATTAGCCACATTTTGGCAGACACCGCAATTACTACTTGCAAGACAACTTAGCTTCTGCGATCACGTGACCCCATCTGTTTACTCGCACTCGTTTATCCACCATTATTTAACAAAGTGTAGAGCGTTGTAGCAACTATACAGGTTGTACGAATGCGCGCACGAGTAAAAACAGTACCAACCCTGAGTTTTATGCATAAAAATATATATATCTTACAGATAACTAACTATCCGGCAGATAAATTCAATTCATAATACATGTACAATATTAAAGTGGCTGATAACCTTTATCTAGTAGCTAACTTTAACTTCCCGATAGCAATAGTTAGGCGGTAGTCATAAGACCGGCCCTTAGTCAGTGAAAGTCTATACGCTATTAAGGCAGGGTTCCCAATGTTATAAGATTGGTTGAAGTATTAAAGTAAGATATAGATTTTAGTAAAAAAAAATTCCTGAGGGCCGGTCTTTTGACTCCTGGATAACTATGAATCTGGTAGATAAATATTTCTATCTGGTGGATAAGTTAAAAATGCGTCTTATGACTGCCAGATAGCGCCAGATAAAATGTATTTATCCATCAAATTTTTATCTGGAGGTTTAAGTACCTAATAACTATTATCTGGAAGTTAACATGGTTGTTGCCATAGTGAAGCGTTGTTTTTAACGAGGTTTCGCCTATCAGAATCTGTTTTTAGGTTAAGATAATGGTTCACATTTTTAGTAAGTACAGGCCCGGCCTCTAACTTTATAAGGTTAGAACATTTAATTCACACTTTTATATAAACTGACAAGCTATTTTTAGAGTTATATTTATATAAAAACAAATTATCCAAATGTGAGTACAATAAATGAAATTTTGTAAACGTTGTACCAAATTAAAGCCCACCTTTTGGCAGACACCGGAATTAGTACTTGCAAGACAACTTTGTTTCTGCGGCCACGTGAACATATATAAAAGTATAGCACGTGACGCCATCTGTTTCCTCGCACTCGTTTAGCTGACATTATTTAACAATGTTGAGCGTTCTCACCACTCGTATTAACTTGATCTGTGCTCGCTAGGTTGTAGCGCTATCGCAGGGCTTATGCGCATGCGCGCACTAGTAAAAACAGTACCAACCTTGCGTGTTCTGAATAAAAATATATTTATCTGACTGATAGCTATCTGGCAGATATATTCAGTTCATAAGACGCGTAAAATATTAAAGTGGCTGATAACATTTATCTGATAGATAACTTTAACCTCCCAATATCAATATTCATCCGGTAGTCATAAGGCCGGCCCTAAATGTCTTAAAACTTACGCTGGGCTTTACTAAAAATTATGTGGCTTTGAGTCTTGGACAGACAAGTAAGTATTTTTGTTATTTAGCACCACGTCTTACTACCTGTTCAGGTTATACGCTTATGTACTAATTACGCTAATGAGTTAAGGATAAGAAAGGTTGAATCTAGTGGAGGTGTACCCACATTTTCGTGGAGGGAGAGTGGAAAACCATTTTGGAAAACTTCCTTAAAGAAACCCGACTGAGATTCCAACCCCACTCTCCCTGTCATTGGCAGTCCAGTATGATACGAGAGTGACGCCTTGGACCATGTGTCTACCGAGGCAGGTGACAGAAAAGTTGATTTAGACAATCTTCCGCCTAAGTATGAATCGTAACTTAAAACATAAATGCATCATTATTATTATTATTATTATTATTATTATTATAACCACGTCTTACTACCTGTTCGGGTTATACGCGTTTACGCTAATGTGTAATGGTAGGGTGATTGTAATATGAAATTGAGGACCTAGAGTTTAACGTGGGATCCGAACCACTGTGGCGGCCTGGCATTCCACACATTCACAAGTTGTGATTAATACACGTCTTGTCAGAGGTGAAGGATGGGTTAGGTAATCAGACAAATCTGTGCCGGGATCGAGGATATAAATTAATGATCGATGTTTAAATAATACCATATATTCACACACACACATACATGTATATAATATATAATCATATAATTAGGCTATTTGTTTTCTGTGCAAGATTTCACAAACTTGTAAGAACAAACGTAAATATGCGTGCGTTCTTTTGGATTTCAATCATAATTAGTCGAAACACGATTACACCAAGCAGTTTAAGACAAGAGCTAGCAGATGAGCTTTATTTTCACATTTAACTCGTTAAAAATTATTTTGCGACGGATTTTTTATAACTTACTTGGAATAGTACACTCCGTCTATCCTGAAAGGTGTCATCAGCCTTGACGTGAATGGTCACACCATGTGCTACCAAGGTAAGCTTGCTATCTTTCAGGATAAATGGAGGGTAAAATGGTATAGTGTTTATAAAGTGACTTTAAAATATATTATCTCAGTCTTTGACAATTTAAAATATTACTGAGATTAACTGTTTACTTATGTAGACGATTTTTGGCACTTACTTTAAACTAAACCGTTGTTTTTGCTTTTTGTGGTAATGTTATTTTAAGAAACACTTTCTCAAGTAATTTTTCCTAACCAATATTTCATACTTATTATTAAATTGTAAATGTGTAGTAATTGTTAACTCATTTCAATTAAAGATTATCAATATGCTATTGGGAGCACATTTAAGTGTTTTTGCTTTTCTCCCCGAGTCTTATTACCCGTTTGTTTGTACGCATCTGGACTAATTATTATACTGTGTTTGGGATGAATAAGGTTTCATTTAGAGAAAGTGTATTAACATTTACATGGGGAGAGAGTGGAAAACCGTTGAGAAAACACACCAGACCGAAATTTTTATACCAATTCTCCCATCATCTGCGAGCCAGTCTTTTGTGAGAGTAACGCTTGATACCATTCAACCACCGAGGCGGCTCAAATATTGGTCAAAAATCATCCTTGTGCTTTGGATTTTTACACTTTTTACAAAAATTTGTCATACCTTCAAGTGTTAAAACTGACCCTAAATGTACGAAACTCGTAAACATTTCACCTGCTCCAGTGATCTAATGGTCTAAAGCCTCCATCTCTCAATAGACTGGAGTGCCAATGAAGGAAAATATTAGGGTTCGAACTTCAATCGGGAATACTGAGAGTTGTTTTAATATAGGGTTTTCCGCTTTCCCTACAGCCAAATGTGTGAACACTTCCTCTTAACCCATTCTTCCTCATCCTTAACTCTATAGAGTAATTATTTCATACGCGCATAGCTCAAACGAGCTGTAAAACGCTGTGAGAAAAACTACTGAAAATAGACATTTACTCAAAACTCGTGAGACTTGTGAAACGAAATAATAGGTCTACACATTGTTGTAGAAACGATACACCAAATATCATAAATAAAATAATATACACTGTTAGGCCTACTTACTCTATGGCACTAAAACCTAGGTTTAGTGTTAAAGAAAAATTGGGAAAAAATATTTTTTTCCCACCAAAAAACAAAAGAATCAAATTAATTATCAAAGACCCGAATTAAAAAGTATATATATTTGATTATAGCTCAAAAACTACAGGTTTTATAAAATTATATTTCAAATAAAAGATTTTTATCTTCAATTTCCTACAACTTTACAATGATAAGATATTTCAAATAGTTAAGGAGAAATGATTAAAACTGTAAATTTCCCTTATGTAAAGTACCCTCAAATTCATTTTAACGAGAAAATTAGAATTGTAATTTTATTTATAATAATAAACAGTGTCCAGATATACCATTTAATCAAAAGCATTAAAGCAATTTTAAAGAAAATTGAGTTTTTCTCTTTTTGCCCTTCAGTAAACTACCTTTAAATTTATGGTCAGATATCTAATTCCAAAAATTCCTCGGGGGAACGTTCTCAAAATCCTAGATACCAAGTTTTGGACAGATTTATAAAATAGTTTCGGCTCTAGTCCTAGATACAGCCAGACGGCATCGCAAATACCAGTTTTTCAGTTTCAATAGGTCATTAAATGTTGACATCCATCAAAATCTCGAATTCAATTTTTTGGACGATCCCAATGCTTCCTTCCTCCGAGGGTTCATGCTAACAAAAAAGAGCATCACATTTTACCAAGGAGTAAATACTTTTACAGAGACATATTGAAAAGAGAAAACAAAATATATAAATAAAGGATAATCACTGTTCATAGCACATGTCAGCAGAAGTGGTTTATTTTAATTATTTCGTCTAGGTGTTTTAGTTTTGTAAATTTTCAGCTCCCCATTTCTGAGATATTCATTTTAAAATATATTTGCCTTTAACATGGAAACTGCTGCTTTTATAAAACAATTCATATACAAGTTGGTATTTTAATCGTCCTACAACTTGATAGTTAAAAGTATATTCGTATCTCCAAGAATTTCTGTAATATATCAAAATTGAATATATCCACCTGACTCTTGCTGAGACTAGATCCAAAACAGTTTTTCTCATCATGTTTAAGACTTTATACAGTACTCTGAGGTTACATAAGGGATTCCTCAGAGATATTTTTGGAACTATTCATCCAACCCTAAAATTAAGGCTAGTTTACTTAGGGGTGAAAAGAGAACAAATAGATTTTCTAACAATTGGCTCTAACTATTTGGTTAAAAGTCCCAAATAGGTACTGTTTAGTATGACAAACAAAATATCTCGTTTTTTCATAAAAATGACTTTGAGGGTACTTTACATAAATAGATATTTCCTAATTATATTGTAATATCTCCGCGACTCTTTGAAATAAACAAAATTTCGAATATCATTAAAAGGTTGTAGGAATCTTAAAGATAAAACTTTTAAAGGAAGAATATTAAAATAAAATCAATATTTTCTAAATTATAGGCCTTTTTTTAATAGGGCTTTGCGAAATTGAGGGTTTAATTTCACAGAAAAAATAACATGTCTATGTAACCTTGTGTATTATTTATGTATGCTCTTTGGTAAAATGTGATTTGTCGTCGTCCC
>CABFOV010001319.1:0-16464 GCA_902141375.1 Timema poppense
AAAAAAAAAGCTCTTTATTTCTGCCATGATTCTAGTCCCATTCCTCCGGCCAACAGCCATCAAACTAAACCAGCTATATGTTTAGTTCGTGATCTGCAAACACGCTAAAACTAAACACACTTTAAAAACACGTTTTCTAATATTGCATGAATGCGAGCTTTGATGGCTACACTTAAACGAGTCTTAGTCTCTCAAACGTTACTGAGAAAACTTTTTATTTGTAATCATATTGGTTTTGAGTTCATCTTTCAGAATATTACCAGTAGAGTATTACTTAAACCCCCTTATTCCTTTCATCATAAATAAGTGGTCAAAATGTTGATGTAAACAGTTCTAAATAAGCTAGACACATATATGAGTCATAATAATTATAAAATACTAGTGGGTCGTTGCAGCGATGGTTGCAGATTATTGCACTAAAATATATTATAAACTTTTTTATTGGTAAAGGATCTATATAATAAGCCCTCACTCACGTTCTATTTAACAGTTTACTCGTCAAAGGCTATCAACTTTACTTAGATATTTAGATGTTGTTGTGTAATTGGAATAAAAACTTATAATTTCACCCTTCATGCCCCGATGAGAGCCTTTACATGACCCTTCTCTCATTGCACCAAACCACTCAAGTAACGATTGAGCTGATATTATTTTTAAACAAAGACAGATATTTTATTTATCAGTAATATACAACAATACACAAAGCATGGTCTCTTTGGTGATATAACCAAAGAATGATTGTACAGATGAACCATTGCCCACACAGAAGGAAAAGATAGAAAATTCACTAGGTATGTTAGAGAGTGATTGTGAAAATGATAGGGTTAGGGTTTGAGTGTGTGTTTGTATAAGTGTGTAGGTTAGTGTGACAATGAGAGTGTAGTGTGAGAAAGTGAGAATATGAGATTGAGAATGAGCAATTGCGAGAGATTGAGTGAGTGTGAGTGAGTGATAGTGAGAGTATGTGTATGTGTTAGAGAGAGAAATACTCGGTGAAGAGATAAAGAGTGTGTGTGAGAGAAAGTAGGAGAGAGAGTGTGTGTGTGAGAGAGAAAGTAGGAGAGAGAGCGTGTGTGAGAGAAAGTAGGAGAGATAGTGTGTGTGTGTGTGTGTGTGAGAGAGAGAGAGAGAGAGAGAAAGAGAAGGAGAAAGTGTAAATTTTGGGAAAGATATTGTGTGAGAGAGAGAAAATGTGAAGGCGTATGAGAAATAGTTTCAGAGAGAAAGTTAGAGAGGGAGAAATTAGTTTAGAGGCAAAAAAATTAGATTGAGAGAGAGTTATAAAAAGGGTTAAAGAGATAAATTATGAGAGCTAGTTTGAGAGCGAGAAAGTGTTCGAGAAAGGTAAAGTGTTTGAGAGAGAGTGAGATATAGAAAGTGAGATAGAGAGAATTATATTGAGATAAGAGTTTAAGAGAGATCATTTAATAGAGAGCTTATGAGAGAGTATAATAAAGATAATGTGAGAGAAATTGTGTGATAAAGAATATATGTGAGGGCTGAGAGTGTGTGAGAGAGAGGGATAAAGTGTGAGAGATAGAATTAGAAAATATTATATTAGAGAGAGAGTTTCATAGAGTGAGTTTGTGTGTGTGAGAGGGAAGAGAATGTGAGGGAGTAGAGAGTGTGAGAGAGGAGAGAAGAGAGAGTGTGAGAGAGGAGACAGTGTGAGAAAGGAGATAGTAAGAGAGAGTATGTGAGAGCCTGAGAGATTCTGATAGAGAGAAAGAATGCGAAAATAAATATGTGAGAGTCAAACATTATATTACTTTAAACATTACCTCAAAATTAACTATCAACATGGAAACATAACTGAACTTACTCTATTTGTAAGACTCCTATAAGATAGGTGAGGTACGCAAAACATTACTTTTAAATATTATATCCTCAAAAATAAGCGGTAAAATGAAAGTGTAGCCTAACTAATGTATTTGTATTGTGTTACTATTTGCTAAAATGAACATCAAAACCCCTTATTTGAATAAAATGAACAACAAAACCCATTATTTGAAAAAAAAACTGAATACCAAAACTAATACTTATATAGTTAAAATGACTATTTTTTTAAATCTTTAATCAAGATAATTTTATACTTTTTGAGCTTATAATACATACCCAAACATATTTAAACATCAACAAAATTTAGACAATATTTTAACGAGCTAAACAACTTAGCCTTTTGATTTTCGAATTATGCTCAATATTATTGATTTAAATGTGAGTTAACGATAAAAACATTACAATAGAAACTAAATGATTCCCCTGTTTAGGAATCTCAATATAGATGTGTTACGACCAGCATCCAAAGAGAAAAGTGTGATGTGTTCGGACCAAAAAGTAAAGATTGAATTATAATTTTTTTAGCCAAAGAGGTATATTTTATATAGAAATTTACAGCCATGCAGCAAATAACAGTTTTCATGGTGACTAAACAAAGAATAAAAAACTGACAATTCTCTGTGAAAATTTTGTTTTCATGGAACACTACTGTTTTTCCCGACATCCTGGACTCCTAACCATTAAAATGAGTGGTACTTTGTCAATATCTGTTCAGTCATTTCCTCGTAATTTCTATTACTGGAAACGGGCTTATCAAATTATATATAAGTATAAAAATATTTACTCGCTTTTATTTTATAAATTATCAACTCAATGGAATTATTGGTTTCATATAATTTGTATATTTAAGGGTCAGTGACTGTCTCTATGTTCTAGAGGACATAGTTACTGGTAGAAGATCCAGAGGTTCAATCCCTGGCCCTTCCAGAACTTTTCTGTAAAACAGTGGGTCTGGAACAGGATAATAATTAGCCTCGTGAGGGCGTTAAAATTTATAAAAACCAGAGGGAGCAGACTCCACACAAAATTTGAAATGGCACCTTTCTGAGAAAATAATTGAAAACTGTATTAATTATTATTTTTAATAAGTGGGCATCTTGGACACTGGCAAAAATGAAATCACTTCATACCCTTAAGTTTAGACCAATATTTTCCCCTTTTCCATTTATTGAGTGGATTATCTTTATAAAAGGTTATGTCGTGTGCGTCAAGGAAATGGGAAGGGGATGGAAGATATAAAATATTGATCCGAGCTTCGACTATTAAAGGCTAACAGTATAAAACCACATGTTCTCTCTCCAATACTAGGGATAGAGTGGAGGCTATAAGATTTATTCAGGAGGTTCAAGGGAATAATAACACTAATATGTAAGTGCCACGAAATTAACAAATATATCAAGCGTACAACCAGAACAGTTAGTAAGACGCGGTGCTAAGTTTATAAATTAAAAACAAACATAATTATAACATCTTGTAGTGTTTTATGTAGAATAATTAAATAAACACATGGTTTATAATTGGTCCTACTCCAGTACAGTACACATCATATATTTGTATACATTTTTGTTGTAGTCCTAGAATTTTGCATTAATTCTAATATTGAAAACAAATTTAAAGTTAAACTTCATTCGAGATAAAAAATATGTTAAACTAAAAATGTATTACTTATTTTCGCTAAATGCCATTGTAATTCATTATTTAAAATGTGACGTTTGCATAGTTTTATAAAAATTATAACATTTTGGAAAAACATTGTTACGTAAAATATAACTTTAATTAACTAATTTAGCTTTCAAGTATTATAAATATAAAAACATATTTTTAGGGTCATGGTTTTACTTTCTATCGACTCCTCGAAGAGAGAAATATTGTTATCGTTAAAAAAAACTCGCGATTTTGATTAAATGTAGACATTTCATGATCCCCTGAAACCGAGAGAGTGGTTTTTATGGTGCTGTCTGTATGTCTGTATCTCCGACTAAAATCGAAACCATTTTAACAATTGTACTAAGATTTGGTATTTAGGATTTTCATAAGTTTCCCTCGAGGAACTTTTGGAAGGAATTATATATCAATACCTAAAATAAACAGTAGTTTATTGAGGGGCGAAAAGAGTTAAAGTCAATTTTTTTTAAATATAATCCAGCAATTTTTATTAATTTTGGTATTCAAACATTGTTTAACCAAATGTCAACTCTAGTTTTCCCATGAAAATGACTTTAAGTACATTTTAAATGAGCAAAAATTTTCAGCTATTTGAGATATGAAATAATTTATCATTGTAAAGTTTTAATAATGTAACAATTACAAATAATTTTTTCTGGAATATATTTTTATAAAACCAACCTTTTCTTAGCTATAGGCAAACATATACATTTTTATGGAATACTTGAGAAAGCTTCATCGGAATGACAAGATTTGACATCATCAGAAATGAGAGAGTAATAGGAATAGTAAAGGTAGAGCCAGTCCAGGACAGAATAGAGAAGGCACGACTTAGGTGGTATGGCCATGTGAGACGAATGGAGAGGGAAAGGATAACAGCAAGATGTTGGATATGGTAGTGGGGGGTAGACGGCCGAGAGGAATACTAAGGGGCAGATTGATGAAGGGAGTAAGGAAGAGTGTGGAGGAGAGAGGAGAGTACTGGGCTAAGGTGGAGGGAGAGAGGTGGTGGGAGGAAAGGAGGCAGTGGAGAGGCTTATGTTCTAAACAGACAGCTAGTGGCTGATGGTGATGATGATGATGATGACTTAAGAAATATGAAATTGATTGTTATTATATTTGGTGGACAAAGATGTTCCTCTTTTTCATTGTTTCTATAACAGTGTATATTAGTACTATGCTCTTTGGTGGAGTGTTTGAATATATTATTTTGTTTCACAAATTTTCGTGTTTTTAGTAAATATCTCTATTCTAAGGTTAAAGAGATAGAAATTATGTGCGTTGTGGTACACCTTACATATTAGTTTATCTTGCAAGTCGTTTTGACTAAATTGATATTCATACTCTGGGTTAGAGATGCGGAAAGCTAGATTAAAGTGATTGTGCCCAAATTTTGGTAGAGGCATAATGGAATATAATAACGTGGGAAAAAATAGCCTCAGTACACCTGACCTGGATTTGAATTGCAATTTCCCCGTCGTCATTTATTCAATTTGCGTTTAGGTATAATGGAATACCATATAGAGGGGGAAAAAACCTCAGTTAACCTGACCTGGATTCGAATTGCGATCTCCCCATCGTCGTTTATTCAGTCTGTTAAGAGAGGAATGCCTTATAACATGTGACCACTGAAGCGAGAAGGGTAAAGATAATATTTAAAATGTTAAATGTTGAATATCCACTCGAATATATCTAATAATTTAACTTTAATTACTTATGTATACATGCGAATAATTTGACTTAATAACGTAACTAAATAATTTTCCCAATTAGGTAAAATGATTAATCTCGTGTGTATCTTGAAAAACGTCCATAATACCGATGGTAATATCAACGTGGTACGCAGAACTACGAGTGCTTGATTCTCTCCGTGTGCAGGCGTGCGAAGGAGAGCGACCACTTCACGCGAATAGAGGGGCCAAGCCCACCTAACACAACTCTCGGCCCCTGAAGCATGGAAATCCTTTTAATGGAACACAGCACTGATTCTTCGGACGTGTAGCAGTAATGGCTCTGTCAGGGTGGTTACGGTGGTTGGCTGGCTGGCTGGCTGCTACCCTTACTAAGATACTTCAGACTTAGGTTCCGCGTCTGAGCTTATGTTGTGGACTCAACATCAAATATCGGGGTTTATAATTCACCACCTTTTAGAAGGGATACGTCAGACATGAAAGTTATTAACAAGTTTATCTAAGAGTGTATGCATTTGAAGTTAATTTAATCTAAACGTAAGGGGAAAAAATCGCATAGGAAGAGAACGAACATTAATCTAGACCCATTTCAGTGGCCGCATGGTCTAACACACCCCCCTCGTGTTAGATTATACAGTTGAAGACGGAGAGATTGAGGTTTGATCCCAGTCCAGTGCACTAAGGGTCTTTTTCCTAAATGGTTTTCTAATCTCCCTCCTAACAAATGCTGATGCACTTCATCTAAACTAGACCTTTCTATTACCTAAAACATTAGTATAAATAGTACAGAGGCGTACAACCTTAATGGATAGTAAGATGCGGAGATTTTAAAAAAATATACTAAAAACCCATAATTCAAAGCAAACCTAAACTTTTTTATTCCATGTTCTTACTATTAGCACCGCGTCTTACTACCCGTTCGGGTTATACGCACCCCATGTTCTTAAAATCAGTGTAAGCCCTAATGAGAAATAGAATGAATATTTCATCTGACTATGTGTATCGCAGGAGTCGGCCACCTGTGGCTCATTGAAATTGTACCTGCAGCTTTTTAACTTTTTTTTAGAATTGCATCTTAATACCCGTTCAGGTTATACATACTTATTTACAAACTGTGCTATTAGTATTATAGGTGAGGAAGATTAGATTTAAAATAAATGTAGCACGGAGAGAGAGTGGAAAAACATTTTGAAAAAACCAACCTTAGTATTATTATTATTATTATTATTAGCATCGCGTCTTACTACCCGTTCGGGTTATACGCACTTACGCTAATGTGTAATGGTAAAGGCCTGGCATTCCTCACATTCACAAGATGTCTTGTCAGAGGTGAAGGAAGGGTTTGGTAATCAGATAAATCTTTGCCGGAATCGGGGATCGAACCCCGGCCGCCAGCATAGAAGTCTGACACCTTACCCCTAGACCGCCAGGTCACCACCAACCTTGGCACACAAGACCGAGAGTCAAACCTTGATCTTCCCGTTATCGGCAGTCTAGTCTACTGCAAGGGTCGCTCCTTAAGCCATGCGGCCACCGAAGCGGGTGATATTTAATTGTGAGGAAACGGTGACATAATAATCTTTAATCAAACCTTTTGAAGTGATTACTAAATACTCGTCCTTCTACCCCTGAGATGAGGTACGTCTCCCTGGATATTATTTTTATGTATTCATTAGTTTAAAAAAAAAGTTTTTTACTCAAAAAAGATGACCGAAAGCCAGGACTGCTCTACCGAAGGTGCAACATGTGTATTTGCACAGGGCGGCAAGTTTGGGGAGGATGCTAAAATGAAGAAATTGAAAAATTATATGAAAATGATTTATTAAAAAAAGAGCACGTTTTCATTTATTCCGTCCCTGTCAGAGAATTTCTATAAATCCCTTAGAATAACACAATTTCTAACACTTGGTTGGTTATGATTTAATACTGACGAGCTGGTAGCACTGGTCACAGCTGATGAACTGAAAATGTTCTGTTGTTTCTTAGTGAGAATAACAATAAGTTGGTTTTGAGCAGTGACACATTGATTAGTATTTTTACTTTGTTTTGTTTGCTTTCCGGAAATACATTCATTGCTCCAGGGACAGTTAAATTATAGATTTTGTGGTTTTGTTATAATCATTAGAGTTTTAAACAAGATTTAACCCGAAAATAGAATTTATATCTGATTAAAGAAATAAACAAAAAAATATAGACACTTCTTAAAAAAAATATTTAAAAAAAATTCAACTAGCATAGTCAACTTTTAATATTTGAATACGATAGGGCGTATTATTTACTTTTGAAATTCATCAGAATATTTTTTTTTTAAAGTTGGAAACTTAAAATTAAGGTAGTTACATGAAAACAATTTTTTTTCTCAAAATAGTCATATGTTTATTTTAATAATATGCTTGTAAGGTTTAAATAAACTATGTGAAGTATCGAGAGAAAAAGAGAGAAGACATATTTGCAGACATTATCCGGATAAATAACTTGATTTTTCCATAATTTTCTTTGTATATCGATCCGTTCTAGAAATCACTTTAATATTATGATTTTAAGAGGAAAAATTTTTTATTCTCCTTCTACAAATTGCGGTCACCTGAATAGACCTAAATACTACATTATGTATTCGCCTTATGAGTACAAATCTTTAAAAATATTTGAAAAAATCCAAGTTTTTTAGAAAATATATTGTTTGTATATGAACAGAAAATAGCACCACCATTTTATTATTTTTGACCTGTGTTCTCTATTCCAGTGGGGTGGGGGGTGGAGGAGAGAAGGTTGGGGCACCCCATTAGGTTTTGCACAGGGTGCTGTAAACCTTAAGGCCAGCCCAGCCAACACCTGCTTTATAGCAAACAAAATATAAATTTGAATTCTCCCACTGGTACTAGGAACTTTGAAACATTATCGATATGTTCTATTTAATATCAATGCTTTTTGACTTAAAAATAAGTTTCAATAATTTTTCACATATGAATTATTGCACCCCAGTGTTGAATTGTGATAAAAGAAAAGATAATTTAACAATAATTTATGTATTTGTCTTAGTAATCTTTTTAAATCCTCACTCTGAAAGCTTGATTAACAGTACCTGCTGTTTGGATCAGAAATTAACTAGACACGCAACTAGGCTTTAATTTACATTAGCCTGATAAATTTCAGTAATTTAATACTCAATATAGGAAGGATTCTATTATCATTGAATGTTTTATTCATAATTACTAGAGAGGTACTAAAATTATTAAGGATATAGACAAAAAAAAATTCCAACGTTTCTTCCAAACAAAACACTAAACACATGGAATTTGGATATAATGTCCCACTTAGTCTTTCAGTACCGATACCTACCGTTATCGACACATTTCTTTAGATACAAGCACGTAATTGATATTAACATGGGATCCTAACTACGGTGGAGGCCTGGTATTCCCCACATTCACAAGTTGTGATTAATACACGTTTTGTCAGAGGTGAGGTAAGGGTTTGGCAATCAGATAAATCTGTGCCGGGACCGAGGATTGAGCCCCGGACCCCCAGCACAGAAGTCCTACACCTTACCCTTAGACCACAAGATCACCCTTTTTGGCCAAAAAAATGTTTTGTTATAGAAACTGCAAAAATACACCTTTTAACGTGTTTCCTACAACTCCACCTTAAGTTGATAGTGCGTTTTTCTTGTAGTTATTAGTAGAGTACCGTATTCATTTTGCAGCATGGCTGTGGTATTTTGGATTTATTCACATTCATTGATTTATAAATTTAGTTGCGTTGGTCTCTTTTAAAACCTTACCCTAAAATGAAGCGAGAATTAAACTCAAAAGGCCCTAATGGTTGAAGTAAATTCAATGATAAATCCTAAATAATCATAACATATTGTAATAAAGACACTGTGACATAACCAAAACAGGGTAGACAGCCACATGAGTCATTACAACATTTCCATGTTGGAATCCCAATGGTTGTAATTTTGGAGCTTGTCCATCCAACTTAGCTGCTAAGTTTGTTAGATTGCACTTCAGATTAAGGGTCATCTTGCAAAGGGTTTTGAATGGACTGTTGTACTGCTTTCTGAGCTTCTAACGACTACTTCAGGAAGAGAAACGTCCTTATACACAGCTCCAAAGGTCAAGGGTCCTTGTAACTGAACACTTTACTGAAACCACGTACGTACTAACGAACCAGTGAAGATCAAGATGTCAGGCAGCTGTTACCCTTCTCTTAGAGAGGAAATTCGGTATGATTTGACACTGGCTGAAGGATTTGAGTGGATTGTATTTCAAGGTCGAAAGTTTTTTTTATCTAATCCATTTTTTATATTTGCTTATTCCCACCGTGTGTTAAAACTTACTTCCCAAGTTGGCTGTCCGCATTTATTACTCTAATTGGGTAGAAATTAGTGAAGGGAAATTCCGAATAATTTACCTCCATTTGTGTGGAGGGAGAGTTGAAACCCAATTAGGAAAAACCACCCTCAGAACAACCGATTGAGACCAAGCCCACAAATGTTCCTATCACTGAAAAAATAAATAAGAACTTGACTTTAGTCCGTGTGCCCACCGATGCTGTTTTACCATGTTTTATTTATATAGTCGATTTGTCTCATTTTTTAAAATGGTGTTTTAGTGATCTATAAGCCGATATTTTAATTTTAATATTTTAATGTGAGTGTTGCGGTAGAGAAGGGTTAAATGAGAGAAGATGTAAAACCTAACTGTAGTATAAACTCTCCCTAGGGCACTTGGTTGATGAAATAGCTCACAACTTCTGGGAATACTGGGTTTTAAAGAATAGATGGAGCAGTCTAATAATAGTTGAAACTTTATAGTTTTAAATATTTAAATAAGACTAATATAAGTTCAAAGTGTATATATCTAAACTTTATTATATTTCAAAACCCATATAGGTTGTTAATAGCTTTTATCCATTTTTTTTTTTTAAAAGCCTTACATCCATTACTGTTTCCAACATGTGGATTGGGTCAGTTTTTTATTCAAGTCATATATTTTTTTAGTGTAGAGGTGATTGGTTTTAATGTTTGTTTTGTTTTCAAACAGAAGGTTAAAAACGAAGCATAGGCGTATATCGTTATAACTTATAATATAGGTAATAATATGAAAATATTGACCTATATTTAGTATACAATCCTTCACCTGACACTTTATTTTCAATTACTTTTTTATCTTCGATTTCTTACAATAAGTGCAAATGCAGCACACAAAGTTTCTTCCATATTAAATCCAAATAAAAAAACACATCCATCATCAACTACTCTTTGTTTCATACCAGTTTGAACCGATCAATTTTATCTAATAATTGGAACCCGTTTCGGTTGCCGCATGGTTTATATGCTACTCTCACAATAGATCAGACTGCCGATGATGGTATGATCGGGGCTCGATCCAGGTCGGGTATAATGAGAGTGGTTTGTACTAAACTGTTTCCCACTTTCTTTCCATTCGAATGTGGGTACACTTTCTCTAAATTCACCTTTCCTCATCACTAAACCATGAGCGTTGTTAGTACATAAGCGTATAGTCCGAATGAGTAATAATAAGACAAGGTGCTAAAAAAATTGTTTAAAAAAAATTTGACTGACCATGTGTGTGCCTGCATAGCCTCCATACAAATTGTTTAATTGGATTTTATGTGCTATTGAAGACTAAAGATTACGGAATATATTATAATAATTAATGATCAAATTAGTACAATAATAAAACACATCCATAATTATCTGTGAATGTATTTTCGACTAAACCTCCAAAGAAAGTTCTAATTTTAAGAACAAGTGTTGTAATAGTGTAGTTAATTTACTATCTCTTAATCAACTCAAATCCGCAATAGAATTTATTGGATAAATATTTTCGCAAATCAAAGAGAGCTTAGAAATCAATTTTTCCCCGCCCATCTACCTTAAGTTTTACTATAGCACTGCGTCTTACTACCCGTTCGGTTTGTACGCTTACTAATTCTTATGGGTTATGAATTGGGAAGGTTGAAAGAAGTTAACCCACATTTGTGTGGCGGGAGAGTGGAAAACGGGAAAATCACCCTCAGTTCCCCCGAGTGATATTCGAACCTCGATTTCCCCATTCTTGGCAGTCTAGCTCAACAAGAAAGCAGCGCGTTCGCTAACTACGCCACCGAGGTGGGTATCTACTTTAGGCTCACCTCACTTGGTTCCACTATGGTCTAACCCAGAGGTCCCCAACCTTTTTGTACCTTAGAGCACTTTCAAAACTAACGGTAGTGTGGCGGGCACCAATCACTTTTTTAAGGTAAATTTATAGTCAAACATAATTAATAATGCAAATAACACACACACACACAAAACTATTATTTAAAAAAAATAGTTTAAAATTAAAAGTTTTTTTTCAAAATTCGCATATAAAATAACGCAAATGGTATACACGCAAAGTTAGTCCAAAACCAGTTTAAACAATTGAAACAATATTCACCAAACCAAAAGTCAATGTCAATAAATAAATAAAAATATTGCTTTATTTACGATTTTAACAAGACCAAAATAAATACACAAGGAACTATTTAATTACCACCATTTTGGTGCTTAGGTACATTTTGAAAATATATGTTTATTTTGTGTTTATTCAGGCAACAAAGCTGGGTATACCCATGTCAAGATATTTACAAAGGAAATAGAAAGTATTAGCATGGTTTTAGTGAGTATAATGATAGTTCCGAGTTATAAAATACACTTTGAAAATGAACCGGCAAAGAAAGAGGAATGAGAGGGGGGATTGGAAAGAAGGGGGCTTTCGGGGGCTTTCAATCACCAGATTCTTGAGAACAGCATACCTGGACTTGATTTTTGTCGGAAAAGTGACAGATTAAAATTATTAGCCAAGAACTTTTCAGCTTTGGTCAAAAAAGTGGCGCGCAGACGCAAAAGGCTCGGTGGGCGCAATGGTGCCCACGGGCATAGGGTTGGGGACCCCTGGTCTAACCTATAACCAACAATTAGGTTTTTATCCTACATAAAATGTGCATCTATAGGTACTGGGTTTTAACCAATTACACCCCGAAGTAATTCTTTTTAAGGTTAGAGAAAATATTTTTTTGAATTGAACAGATCTAGCACAAGGAATATCACCTTTGAATTATGTTTTTTTTAGAAGTTTTATTTACAAATAATATTTGCCAATAATTATGTGCTGTACAGTACATGTGCAATGACAATTAAAGTATCTCTAATTTTCTTTTATGTTCTCAATTATCCTTCTTGACATTACCTGTTATTTGTCTTGGGATGGTTATGCATTTAATTATAAGTGCTATTTTAACTTTAAAACCGATTTGTTAGTTTTAATAAATTAGCAGCCATCATCCTAAAATCAATAATGAAAGTCAAACGAAAATGTAACATTTTATTTTATTAATGTGTATGTACGAACTGAGATTTTCTGGACATTCTCGATGTAACTCAATATTACCTTGAGTTAACGATGAAAAGGGAGTTTGTTTTGTCTTTCAACTAACTTTTTAATCTCTCCCTCTATTATTTAAACCTCTAAAAACTTTTTTTCGTAATACATTTAGAGTGTGGCATATTTGATCAATGTTTTGTACTGATTTTTTTAAGAATATGGTAAACATACAACTAATATAAATAGCTTAGTAATGTTTATTCTAAATTTTTTACTATTTAAGTGGTGATATTCCTATTTGTTGAAGTTTAGATAAAACTAAACCATTTTTATATGAAAACAACAAATTTTGTAGCGATTTTAAATCGGATAGGTTTTTAGAGATAGTAAATAATATACATTTCATTGCTATCCAGCTATATACTGTTCTTTAAATTTAAATACTTTAATACATTAATAATACTCACACCGTGGTTCGGATTCCACGTTAAACTGTAGGTCCTTCATTTCATCTCACAATCACCCTACCCTTACACGTTAGCGTAAGTGCGTATAACCCGAACGGGTAGTAAGACGCGGTGCTAATAATAATAATACTCACACTATGATTAAAATACTGAAAGATAACTACTATACTTCAGCATCGATGCATATGTGGCCAAAACGTCATCAAGCTTTCGTAGTTTAAATTATCCGCAAAAGGGAGGCGTGGGTTTGAATTCCTGAAGGGTCTACTGAAAAAATTTCTTTCTCTAATGGTTTAGTTCAATACCTCCATAAACATGCTGGTACAGTACATTTCTTTTGAATTATATATTCCTCTTCATTATGATTAAATGCAGATAGCAAGGATGGATACGAGGTAAAAAAAAACATCTGTGATCAAGATAGTTTTTCTGTAATGGGTCAGTCAGGGTTTGAATCCCACTGTGTTGTCCTAAGGTGTTTTTTTTTACAAAAATAGTATCTGACTATCTCTCTACAAAAGCTTGAACATCTTATCCAAATCCCACCTTTCTCATCCCTGCATAGTTAAATAAAATATGTTAGTAGCTTGGGAATGTTGCATAATATTGTTTTATTTATTATTGAATGGGATAGTTTTAGAAAAGAAATGGTATTCTTACTAGTTATATTTATTTCATAGGCCTAAGGATTTTATATCAACAATCAACGAATATCTACTATAATAGGACATTTATAGTTAACAATTTAGGCTAGCTATGAAACAAAAGGCTATATTTTTTTCTAATCGTAATATTCTGTTTCATAGCTAATCTTAATTTTAAGGTTGTAAATAATCGATTTTTAATCCATCCTATAGAGGCCGACTTACAAAATAAGCAGTATATTATTTAGGCTTGAAGAATCTATTTAACTTATTTTTAAAAATACATAGAATTTATCAGAATTTTACCTAAATACTAACTGAAAATAAGACAATACACTTGATACGCTCAATCCTTGTAATCAAATATAAGTTATTTGGTGAGCAGAATGAACCCACAAACAAGTAGCTTTTTACTAGAACCAAGGTTTCCTAAAGTTGAGGTCGACCTCTAACCACTCATCCACGAGTCAAGGAAGACAATATATTTTTTATGTAAGCTTTCTTATTCAAATCGACGGGCACTTGTACCAAAGGTATTGCAATATCTTTCAGGCTGGCGTGCTGATGAATTAGAAGTTTGGGTATTAATACAAGCTAGGTGAAGAAAGTGTGGTTTTTCCTTAATAATTTCTTAATCTCCCACCACGCATATATGGATACGTTTTATTTTCATCTCTACCTTCGTCGATCCTGTCCCAATATTTTAATTAATGACGGATGGTAAGATAAGGATAAAAGTAAATAAACAGGTAGTTGGTTTAATTTTTAGTTATTTACAATAGTGAGCATTCAGCGTAGATATCAAGATCGTTTCCAGTTGGATGTACTGAGCATAGTTTTCCATAAACGTTTTCCTATTCTCCCTTGATGGAAATGAGGGAACATTTAATCTAAAATTCTACCTTTCTATCCCTTACCCCATTCGTGTAATTTAAAGGTGGAAAGCACTGACAGGTACAAAAGAATATTCCAAACAAACTTTTGCACGCGACTTACTTGCTAGTCATTATGGTCGGGCTGAGTCACGGATGTTTTTAAATCAATGTTTGTACAGAGGAAAGGAAATTATTTCAAATATGTAAAGATATTTTTAGTCCGAGCCTTTGATAATATTACATTAAGGTCGAAACATGTTGGTGATTCAAATATTAACGTAAAAGTTAACACAAAACATTTCTAAGAGCAATACAGTTTCACTTTAATAGGATCCATAATGTTTTTAGTTGATGGGCAACCTGTTATACCATTTTTTGAAACTAAAAGGATCCCTCATGGCGTGCCCTTAAAATAAACTCCAGTAAGTATTTTGTAATGCATGGAAATATAAATAAAATGTGAGTTGAAACAATAAAATGTGTATTTCCTCAAGGAGATCAAATACCTTTGATGTAACGATGGTACGTGATCAAGCTAACTAATACAAATAACTATAAAGAAATCGAAATGTGTCTTTGTTTGAATGCGTCCATGGTTTCCATTTTTAAACTTGTGAATGTAATAAAATAAATAGCGAAAATAAAGGACCGTTGTTTAGAAATTCACCTCCTTTTTTATTGGTAACGATATAAAAAGTATTAAAAATAATCAGGGTTTATAGATCTATTGGTATTTAAGTTTGTATTTTGAAGGAGAATATTTTGTCAATGTAATTTAGCACATTTAAAGATCTTATTTTTAAAGAGCAAAATATATTTGTATTGAAAAAATTATAAAGTAAAAATATAAACGAGTTTGAATTAAGTGACTATAAATATTGTGAAAGAAAACCTGGCGAGTTGACTGATTCATAAACAAATTGGTATAAATATATTACTTTATTTTATAAATTTCATGAATAGTGAGTGAAATAACGTTTTGGTTATTAATTATTTACTCTCTGTATGTAGATAAATTCTGATATTTGGCCATAAAAATAATTAAATAATTTCAATAAAGTATTTTTGCTTCATATAATACTGTTCATTAGGAATATTTGTAACACAAACTAATCAAACAACCGAAGAGGAGAATGGTTGATATTAAGGAAATAAATCACCATTTTTGGTGATATCCGGTTTAAATGCACTCATAAATTGCATCACGCCTCCCATCCTTTTACTCCAGAAATCTTGGTCAGTATTGAGACAAAACTCAGTCCTATAGGGATTAGGATAAAAGGGCAAGCTAGAGCATTAGCCCTGCAGTTAGTTATACTGTTCACATCAAAGCCAAGTTCCCTGAATTAAAAAGGAAGTACAAGTTAACAAGGTTTCACAGAAAGTCGAATTAACGTTATAAATAATTTACAAGATTGGTTAAGCTACCCTAAGCTCATGTTTGACGGGAACGGGAGGTCAGGGTTCAATACCACCTAGTGCCATTCTTATTGTTCTCCCTGATTCACGGCCGACTACCAATTCTGATTGATTGCGAGTTATCATGGATGCAGTAGACATGGATAAGGTTGAATTTAGGGTAAATACAAAATAACTTATTATTTAAAAGTTGTAGTGATATTAAAAATTGAAAATCTCTTATTATAAATGTATTTTGATAAAACCAATAGTTTCCATGCTATAGGAAAATGTATTTTTTAAATTGAGGTTTTCAAAAATCGAGAGTTTATTGAAAAAATGACTACCTTGAGTCAGAGTCTTAATTACTTTCGGTAGGATAGAGAAACAGAGTATTGACTGGGAAACCCAATGGGAAGACCTAGACGCATATATTTTAAGGATAACATAAGAATGGACCTGAAAGAGATAGGGTGTATATATATATATATATATATATATATATATATATA